>CM022297.1:334971668-335144168 GCA_011799875.1 Thinopyrum elongatum
GGTCCTGGGAACGAGGGGAGGCCCATGGTGAGCTTGGGAGGGCTCGGGGCAGCCTATTTATAGGCGAGCGACGAGGAGACCGAGCATTGCCGTGGCGACACGTACGTCGGCGTCCCGGAGCTTCGGGAGCTCGCCTGGAGGGGAGGAGAGGCTTCCAGGGAGGTCATGGAGGGGCGGAGAGGGTTCGGCTGAAGTCGGGCAGGTTCGGGAGAGCTCGGGAGCTCACAGGCGATAGGATTCGACGGCGGCAGAGTACGGGCGCGGCGGCTACACCGCGAGGGAGGGGACGGGAGAGGGGGAAGCTTATCTAGGGAGGAAAGCGACGATAAGAGGGAGCTGTTGGACATGACGAGTCGCGCGGAAACGACGAGCAGAGGAGGGCCCCGAGTTGACAAACGTGCAGCTCGCGTCCACGGCGTGCTAGGGCGGCGGTCACCGCATGGACACGGCGATGGCACGTGTTCTGGTCAACCCCACCATGTCAAATTGATCAGTCATTTAACAGATAAGGTTAAGGAGGAAAGAAACGAGCACAGAGAGACTTGAGGTGACCACAGCTAGCAAGTTTACTCAGGTACAGTAAGGTGTTTGTTACTTGGTGAGGAAGAATTGTCTGGAGATTGGCTCTGATCTTTGGCATGGTGTGATTACCCACTAAGATGATCATCTCTGAAAATTTGCAGCCCATTTGGATGAGTATAAAAAGCACTTGCTATTCAAAGGGCCTCACTGACCAGATTTACCAATCTTGAAGTAGCACTCACATATCACATGGGATTGGGCTGAAATTAGGAGGAGATGAATTATTTGATTAACTGAAGACACTGTATAAATTTCATACCAATTGGATAAACCAAAGTGGTACTTCCTTCACAGTGCTTGAATCTGGACAGAAACTAGATGGAATTCTTGGGAGAAATTGGCTAAATAGATTGATCCCAAATTTGGTGGAGAAGTGAAATATGGGTAGAAGCATGTTCTGGAAATTATTCATGAATTACGGAGCAATAAAAATTATAGTTGCTTCACAACCCATAATAATTACCAGAAACAAAGATTTGATGCTGTGATCACATAGGTGCTTGGATAGGGTTGAAACTTGGTGGGGAGTCATGATTTGAGTATATGAAGATTCTTGCAATATTTCAACTCATTTGGATACTCCTAGCTAGCACTTGCTTCACAAAGATTCCAGTTGCCCAGAAACTTTGGAAATTAGCCAAGAGAGATTTAATATCCAAATAAAGTTGAATTTTGGCATGTGGCAATGCTATGGATAGGAAAGAGTTCACAAAAAGTTTGAGAGCAAGCAAGCAAATATAAAGGGTACTTGCTTCTCAATCTAACAGATAAGGCAAAATCAGAAAAGGAATATTTGTGAAATATTTTTGAACATGGCAAGGAAAGGTTTGACATATTTGTGGAATATATGACCCAAACAATTTA
This sequence comes from Thinopyrum elongatum, assembly GCA_011799875.1. Lineage (NCBI taxonomy): Eukaryota > Viridiplantae > Streptophyta > Magnoliopsida > Poales > Poaceae > Thinopyrum > Thinopyrum elongatum. The sequence goes on from CM022297.1 coordinate 334,973,115, forward strand.
TGAGAATTATTTGGGAATTTTGGGAATGATGGAAATGTGAGTTGCTTCACAACTCAGAGCAAACGGGGTTATTCCTTTAATAGAAAAAGGAATATTCCCAAGAAAAAGAATATTGGGATTGGTCCAAGATGGAAATGACATGGTCTTGGGATGGTTTTGAGGTTGGCAAGCCACTCGGGAAGAAGAATGAAGGGTGATCCCTCCAAGTTGCAAAACTACTAGGCCACAGAAAAGCAAATCCGGACCAAAATCAAAGAAAAAGAAAATGGGCAAAATCCAGGGTGTTACAAACCTACCCCCCTTAAAGAAATCTCGTCCTCGAGATTTGGTTGCTCAGGGATCGAACATGAATATTTCCCCTTGAGGAAACCGTTTCTAACTCGGGTTTCCTTTTTACCTTCGTATAATGTTCCCATTGAATTTCATATGACTGACTGCCTTGCTTCGGGGTGGTTTGCTTTACTGGACCCTTTTCTGGCAAATCTTAACTCATAGGTTACTCTGACTCCAATCCTTTTATGTCTGCTATCTTGTCTGAGACAATAAATTATCCGGACCGAACTATGTGCCCTTCTCGTAAGTCCGAGGGTGGACGTATCGTGACGAGGTCCAATACGAACGACCGTTCACTGGGTCGTGAACAGATTCTCTTGGTGGACATGAAATCTTTTACTCATTGCATTGGGTGACTTCAAATGGTTGTGTGTCCTCCAGGCTTAAAACAGTACTGGGAATCATACCGTTCTCCTGGCGGTATCCGACTTTTCGCACGGATTGCCGAGTCATCTTGGGTATCTTTACTGTCTTGGGTGTAACGCTTCTACCAAACATTTGATTGTCACCTGTCATGATCAGCATAGAGGTGTACGGTCTTATTGTGATATTATCCATCGACTTGACTGATAGAGGTCCTGGCAGCAGAATCTTATTCACGGCAGGTTAATCTTTAACCGATTCCCATCTGTGAGGACACATGCTTCGAGACTGTTGTTCATCCTTCTGATTATTCAGTCTGTCGGTATCTCTATATGGATGGTAGGTCGAGTAATGCTTTAACATGGTGGCTGAATTTGAACTGCTGAGTTAATCTTTCGGCTGACCTAACCAGCTTGGTTGCCCTCTTTTGACAATTCTGAGCATATTTGGTTGGCTGGGCGGGTTGTCTCGATATGGGGTCCTTGCAAACGAAATAAAGCCCACGGGTGTGTACACATGGTGACTGGTACCGAGCCAGACTGTCCGGAGTATTTGTACCATGTTGCTCTTGCAACCATTACCATATCTGTATGGCCAATCTTGCTTTTTCATTATAGTTCTCTTTACCTCGATCCTTTGCTGAAAGAACTTGGCTTTATGTGTTCTTGATTCTTCGGGCGACCATAGGTATTATCGGGTGCGACATTCCGGCAGGCATGTTACTTTACAAGTTGTAGTTGTAGGGTAACGACCGTCTGAACCCTTGGATAAAACCGGCAAATAAACCAGTAGCCACCAGAACGGTCTTTACAACTCAGATCTGGGACATTACTGGAGTAACTCAACCCCGACTCAAGATGGCTGAAAAGCAGCTCAGAGCATGAGACGGTGTCGATAAGAAGAAAGTAGCAACTCCCTAAGACGACCGAAGAACAGCTCAAAGCATAGGGTCATTGCTACGGAAAGAAATTCAACAACTGCCCGAGACGGCCGAAAAGCAGCTCGGAACACGGGCCAGTTGCTGATAAGAGAAAAAAAAATCGGCATCCACCCCGGACGGCCGAAAACAGCTCAGAACATAGGCGTGGTGCCATTACCAAAGAAAGACAGGCAAGGGTTCGTCCGCATCCCATATAGCTTACTATTATGCATGCAGGTATGAGCATAATACTTTTGAACATACCGGAATAACACAGAGCAATGCTATAGAGCATATATTAGATGGTCGGCTTGCTCCATAGGTTGTTGGTCATCACACTGAAGTGTATAACTGGCATTCTTCTTCTTATTACATAGCTCATGCAATAGTCGGATCCTCATCGGGCTGGCATCATTGTATGACTAACCCATATGATTTTGGCAGCATGTCCACCATATCTATGGAAACATGTGTAGCTGGCCACTTGATTTCTGACACAAGCTTGTGTCTTGACTGATTTTTGCCTTTGGACCAACTGTTGCGGATCTGACCCTAGGGATGCATTGTCATATACTTGCATCGGAAGATGTCCATGTGTCGTATCGAGGAAGACACGGGGATCCTTGCGTCATACGCTTCTCAGATAGCTTGTAGGGAAAGACTGGTTTGCTTACACCCGAAACTTCTTTTTGCCATATGTGGACTGAGTGCCGATATATATACACCTTGAGGTTACTGCTGCCAGTTACTTGTTGTATGTCACAGGGTATTCGGCTATCCTTCTTGCTGATCTCTAAGTTCATAGCACATTCTGGCTTGATTTTAAGACATAGCAGGGTTCAAATTGTACTCATAGCAGACTCACACCTTGTATATGAATCATACCTTTGGCACAGAATGCACTGTGGATCATGTACACAGTTTGCCTTCTTGCTGATGCGATCATTACTGCTGTGGAAATTGCACTGATGTATACTTGATGCTAATAACCAATCCAGTCAGGATATCTTTTGTATTCAGGCCCGATATTCCCGATATAACACAGTCTGCTGAAAACTTCATATTGCTGAGCTGAGCTTCCAAATGACTGTCTCTTCACTGACTCTTTGGGTTCTGGGTCGGTGAGCAACTTCCTTAAGGGGAAAATAAGGTAACACCAAGGGCCCAAAGAAAGAAGCAAAAGAAACGACTAAAATAAAAGCACACAAAGCAGCAAGATCACACACAAGCAAAATCACACTCTACAGCCATCCACAGCAATAATATGCATTCCTACTTAGGCACACAAATCTCGCAAGAACTCCGGTATTATGGTCTAATATGCTGTGGTGATGTGCACGAAAGTGAATCAATGTGCGGAAGAAAATTGGTGTAAACAAAGTTACACCAATTACGAGCTTAACACCGGTTGCAGCTGGACCCAGAAGCAAGGACGAACTTGGTGATCGGGGGTCGGAACACAAGGGTCACAACCACATCATAAAGCGTACGTAAGAAAACTGTACACGTCCAAAGAATAGGTGGTGGAATGAGTTAGTGGTGGAGAGAAAAGCTTGCAGGCATTGCCCTTTTCTGATAACAAGGATCAGTAAGGGTTGCCGAAGCGGCTAGTGGAATGGCACGATCCAGGATAGAACTTGTCTATCACCGAAACGATAGGGGTGGCTGAAGAGAATAAGTTGGTGTGGTACTGGTGCATCAATCCGACAAGGGATCGACACCTCCAAGCACCTTGGCATCACTCCGCTGGGACGAAGATGACACCACACCAAGGAACAAATATGCAAACTGGAAAGCGCAGGTAGAGAATCGAAATCGATGCCACCTACGCTCACCAGATCATCGTTAGTGATAAAATATCTAGTCTATATGCATGCTATGCACAAACAATTGCAACAACCAAGTGCAGCAACCAACTGGATCCTATACTACCGGTTACTAACGCTCGCAGCTAGACCACGCGTCCTATAGCCAAACTTGGCTCTGATACCAACTTCTGTGGCACCCCGGCTCAGAGTAAACCGGAACGCCCCGTATTCCAGCCCAAGGACAAGTCTTCTGGAATACGGCACTGTTGGCATAGAACAAATCAGCTCTTTATTACTATGGATACGGTTACAAAGGGTACATGGATTACATCGGCATGGTGACACTACGCCTGCCCCGGGGTAGCTCTATGCTAACAGTAGATTAACTCTCTCGGCAGCGGAACAGCAATGGCGGTGATGGACTCAACTCCGCAGGGACTCTGGCTAGAACGCGTATCCTAGATCGCAAGCATAGGATCCTCGGCAGCAAGCAATCACGGTATGACCTGCAAACTGGCATGACACGCCAGGTGAGTACTTTGAATGTACTCGCAAGCTCACAGCAACCATCAGCATTAAAGCAAGACAACATCATAGCAATCCAAAATTAACCAGCATGGTTATCTAGCAAGGTAGCTACTGAAATGACTTCAGTAAGGTAAAGTGTATTAAATCCATACTCCAAATAATCTCAGGCTCCAATCCGAACCTGTACCAAGTCCAATTCCCAAGCATGTGGTCATCCGACCACTCAACTCACAGCCATCCCATGGCTAACATATCAAATACCTGATTCCATCTGCACGACAACTCTGACAAACTTACTCTCCTCCGGGTTGTCTCACAATTCTCAGAATACTCATACTCCACCGAGTACTTCCGATCTGACGAGTTCTTCCATCATTATCACTACTATGGTTGACCACCTAGTGAGGTCTGGACGGACTGTCCAATACCGTGGACACGGCTATTCGAATAGATTTTACACTCTGCAGAGGTTGCGCACTTTACCCACACTATGGAGCACTGACCTCGTGAACCCATTCGGGTGGACCAGCGTTGCTCCAACGAAACCTGCCTGAACCGTGACTCTCCTATCGTACCACCGGCAATCGCACTCCCTCGGAGTCAAGCCTTGGGTGGCCCCTTGTCACCTCGTGACACCTGCCACCATCGTGGCCAAACTATACTGTCCCAAACGGGGACGCCGGCACAAAACTCAACTGGGCTCACAAGGTTATCGCCGCCTACCGGGCCAGGGTAGCGCGCACGCATAACCTTCCCTGTCGGGCGGTACCGGTGAAAGAGCACGCGATCAGACCAAGTCAAGGCCGTCCCATACCGGCAAATGTGGTTGCACGGATAAGTCCGGACAAGTGACGCAAGGTCAACCATGAAATATCTAATCCTCGAACAATCTCTGTCATGGCTGACACTCCGATATCTTAGCAATCCAAAAACCAATATGCTTAAGCCACTGCTACTAATTCATTTCTACAAACTGCCGGATGAACTCCAAAATAATCATAGACAGTGATCTCAACATCACAATATCAACAAGTGGGTAAGCTACTAGTCACTAATAATCCGGTACTCAACATGGTAGTCACCTATCCGAGAATTAACTCGAATATTGCATAATCCAATCCATTTCACAGCTACTCATACTTGCCGATAAAGTAAATAGTCAAACTATGACATTGCAATGCGATGATGCAGATGACAGTTGTGGCTTGCCTGGGGATGAAGGAATCATCGGGAAGGAGTGCGGAGAGTCCGCGGAAACGATCGCCGGAAACAGTTTTCTCTCGGAGGAGGCTATTTACGGACAAGGGCAAAATGGTCATTTCCACTGTGTCAACACATAGCGAAAATGATACCAGCACGACGGGCTCTACGAGACGAAGACGTGGGCGTTGGATTCACCTGATTCGGAGTTACGGTTGCGGAGTTATGAGGTGGAGAAGATCAGGGACTAATCTATGAAAAGATCCTCACAAATAGGTCCCTGGTGGTTAAAAGAAGAAAGCGTATTTCTGGAAAGTATGCTTCCCAAAAGAGAAAACATATTTGGTCCCGAAGAAGCACCAAACTGCGCTTTCATCAAACGGAAACGCATTTCCCCGAAGTACGTCTCCACTTGAAATATGGCGGGCCCAGGGTTGACTTTGCCGTGAGGCTTACAAGCGGGCCCCGCTTACCCCTCTCTCTCCTCTCGCTGGTTTTCTTCGAGCTCCCGATTAGAACAGGGGAGAGACGAGGCAGCGGCGATTCCGGCGCCGGCTCCGGCGACTCAGGCCGTCCCCGGCGAGGGCGCGGGCACCGGCAGACTCGGGGAAGGACGCCGCATTCATCCAGGGCAATAGCAGCGCCGGGGAGGGGCGGGAACGATGGCGGCTTGCGGCACCAGAGATCAGTGGAGGACGGCGGTCGGACGAGGGGGCAATTGCCTTGGGCACCCCGGCGACGCACGATGAGGCGGGGCGGGCTCGCTGGACTACGGGAGGTGCCCCGGTGGTGAAGGGAGGAGGGTTGGGGCTACGGGCAGCTCCAATTTGGGCGCGGGATGGCGGCGGCCATGGCGATGGTGGTGGTCGGAGAGAGGTTCTCCGGCTCGGGGAAGAAGTGGGGCGGGGTCCTGGGAATGAGGGGAGCCCATGGTGAGCTTGGGAGGGCTCGGGGCAGCCTATTTATAGGCGAGCGACGAGGAGACCAAGCATTGCCGCGGTGACACGTACGCCAGCGTCCCGGAGCTTCGGGAGCTCGCCTGGATGGGAGGAGAGGCTTCCAGGGAGGTCATGGAGGGGTGGAGAGGGTTCGGCTGAAGTCGGGCAGGCTCGGGAGAGCTCGGGAGCTCACAGGCGATAGGATTCGACGGCAGCAGAGTACGGGCGTGGCGGCTACACCGCGAGGGAGGGGACAAGAGAGGGGGAAGATTATCTAGGGAGTAAGGCGACGACAAGAGGGAGCTGTTGGACATGACGAGTCACGCGGAAACGATGATCACCGCTTGGACACGGCGATGGCACGTGTTCTGGTCAACCCCACCATGTCAAATAGATCAGTCATTTAACAGATAAGGTCAAGGAGGAAAGAAACGAGCACAGAGAGACTTGAGGTGACCACAGCTAGCAAGTTTACTCAGGTACAGTAAGGTGTTTGTTACTTGGTGAGGAAGAATTGTCTGGAGATTGGCTCTGATCTTTGGCATGGTGTGATTACCCACTAAAATGATCATCTCTGAAAATTTGCAGCCCATTTGGATGAGTATAAAAAGCACTTGCTGTTCAAAGGGCCTCACTGACCAGATTTACCAATCTTAAAGTAGCACTCACATATCACATGGGATTGGGCTGAAATTAGGAGGAGATGAATTATTTGATCAACTGAAGACACTGTAAAAATTTCATACCAATTGGATAAACCAAAGTGGTACTTCCTTCATAGTGCTTGAATCTAGACAGAAACTAGATGGAATTCTTGGGAGAAATTGGCTAAATAGATTGATCCCAAATTTGGTGGAGAAGTGAAATATGGGTAGAAGCATGTTCTGGAAATTATTCATGAATTATGGAGCAATAAAAATTATAGTTGCTTCACAACCCATAATAATTACCAGAAATAAAGATTTGATGCTGTGATCACATAGGTGCTTGGATAGGGTTGAAACTTGGTGGGGAGTCATGATTTGAGTATATGAAGATGCTTGCAAAATTTCAACTCATTTGGATACTCCTAGCTAGCACTTGCTTCACAAAGATTCCAGTTGCCCAGAAACTTTGGAAATTAGCCAAGAGAGATTTAATATCCAAATAAAGTTGAATTTTGGCATGTGGCAATGCTATGGATAGGAAAGAGTTCACAAAAAGTTTGAGAGCAAGCATGCAAATATAAAGGGTACTTGCTTCTCAATCTGACAGATATGGCAAAATCAGAAAAGGAATATTTGTGAAATATTTTTGAACATGGCAAGAAAAGGTTTGACATATTTGTGGAATATATGACCCAAACAATTTATGAGAATTATTTGGGAACTTTGGGAATGATGGAAATGTGAGTTGCTTCACAACTCAGAGCAAACGGGGTTATTCCTTTAATAGAAAAAGGAATATTCCCAAGAAAAAGAATATTGGGATTGGTCCAAGATGGAAATGACATGGTCTTGGGATGGTTTTGAGGTTGGCAAGCCACTCGGGAAGAAGAATGAAGGGTGATCCCTCCAAGTTGCAAAACTACTAGGCCACAGAAAAGCAAATCCGAACCAAAATCAAAGAAAGAGAAAATGGGCAAAATCCAGGGTGTTACACTGATCAGGCCAGGCGCGAGGTGCTCGTCGGAGGGGAAGATGGTTCCCGTCCAGAACATGTTTCCGGCCAACGGTGCGCTTAGCCCCACGGTGGGCACCAAATGTTGGCGTAATCTCGCAACGTATGCCAGGGGGTGGCTTATCATGGATGGGGATAGGAGTACGTCGTCGGGCCCTAGAAGCGGGAGTGAGCGAGATCTCGAACAAACACGAGTCTTACCTAGGTTCGGGGCTCTCCGAAGAGATAACACCCCTAGTCCTGCTCTGCGGGGTCTCCGCATGATGACTATGATCAATCTCGTAGCTACAAGCTTGCTCCTTGAGCTGTTTGCTAGAGGAAGGAGAAGGGCAAGGCTAGCCCTAGTGCTTCTCTAGTTATGTGTGTATAGTGGCATGGAAGATGAGCTGAACCCTTTGCATGGGCGAACCTGGGGGGTTTATATAGGCCTACCCCCCAGGGGTACAATGGTAATTGGGCCGGGTGTAGGACCCGGATGTCAGCGTCTATGGGCGCCGGGTTCTCCGCCGGCTGCTGGGGCCCGCCGCTTGGGGGGTCCCGCTGGCTGCTGAGGATTCGGCCGATAGGTGGGGCCCACCGCCTGCGGGCCATGCTGATTACCTTTTGCTGTAGCCTTGCCCTTGATGACGAGGGCCTCGTCAGGGGAGGCATGGCTACAGTCCGCCACCTGGTGGGCGTTCGCTGTAGCCACACCCCGTCTCATCGGAGTAACGGCGTGTTGACTCCGAGTGGGGGAGAGGCCGGCTGCCGGAAGCCGGTCTGTCGCTGAGGTCGCCTTCTTGAGGTGCGCCGTCCTCCGGTTGCTCACGGACGGGTAGGGCTCGCCGCCTGCGGGCCGTACTGACCGCCCATCGTGGGAGCATGGTCCCGCTGACGAGGGCTGCGTCACGGGCCGCGTTGCTACTGTGCCGCGCCTGGCAGAGGGGTGTCCGCTTGGTCAGCCCGCCCTGTAGCCACGCCCCGCCGGGATTTGGGGGTACGGGTGGCCCTGTAGCCACGCCCCATCTTATCGTATTGAATGGGCGCAGACTCCGAGGGGAGGAGGGGCCGTTTGCTAGGACCCGGCCTCCCCCAAAGTAGCCTTCTGAAGGTACCCCGCCATCTGGGAGTCGGCCTCTTGGGCCAGCCGGCCCAAGGGTGCCGGCCACACGTCCGGGAGGCGCAAGGGTCTTGGCTTGCCTTGTTGTCTTGAAATGCTATGGGGTGCTGGTGAGGTTACCCGTGGTAAATCCCTCCGACACATAGGCAATAGAGATGCATCAGGCCGGGTGGCAAAGTGGGCCATTGAGCTGGCTCCACACACTATCCTCTACCAGCCCCGCACCGCCATCAAGTCCCAAGCGCTAGCCGACTTCCTAGTCAACTGGGCCGAGACCCAGTACTTGCCGCCAGCGCCGGATTCCACTCATTGGCGGATGCACTTTGACGGCTCGAAGATGCGCACCGGTTTGGGGGCCGGCATCGTCCTCACCTCTCCCAAAGGCGACAAGCTCAAGTACACGCTGCAGATTCAGTTTGCCACCTCCAATAACATGGCAGAGTACGAGGCGCTCGTACACGGACTCCGGCTAGCCAAGGAGATTGGCATCCGCCGGATTCTGTGTTATGGCGACTCGGACTTAGTGGTTCAGCAGTCGTCTGGCGACTGGGACACCAAGGATGCAAACATGGCAAGCTACCGCTTCCTCGTCGAGCAGATCAGCGGGCACTTCAATGGGTGCGAGTTCCTTCATGTGCCAAGGGCCGAGAACGAGCCAGCCGACGCTCTGGCCCGAATCAGCTCCACCCGGCAAGCCATACCAGCCGGCGTCTCACTCCAGTGCCTGCGCAAGCCGTCTATCAAGCCTTCGCCGGAATCAGAGTCCATCTTCGTGCCGGCTCACCCTAGAGCAGTCGGATCCAGCTCGGGGACTTCAGCAGTCGGCCCGGGGACTTTGGCAGGCGGCCCGGGGGCTGCAGCACTCGAACCCGGCCCAGGGACTGCAGCAGTCGGCCCGGGAACTTCAACGACACAGCAAGCAGCGGCCGGCTCCGACCCGCCGCCTCCCAACCCGACCTCCCAGGTACTAGTTGCTGTCATGACAGTGGTAGAAGCACCATCCTAGTGAGCCGAGAGCTACCAGCCGATGAGGTCATGGCCCGGCAGGTGCAACGCCGGGCGCCAGCCTACACAATAGTCAATGGAGAGCTTGTCAGACGCAGTGTGACTGGTGTCTTTCAGCGCTGCGTGGAGCCGGAGAAGGGCATGGCAATCCTCAGAGATATTCATCAAGGCGAGTGCGGCCACCACGCCGCCTCCAGATCCCTTGTTGCCAAAGCTTTCCGCCATGGATTCTTCTGGCCGACTGCTTTGGACGATGCAAAGGAGTTGGTCCACAAGGGCAAGGGATGTCAGCGCTTCAGCACCAAGCAACACCTGCCAGCCTCTGCACTCAAGACCATCCCCATCACTTGGCTGTTTCCCATCTGGGGATTGGACATGGTGGGCCCGTTCAAAACAGCACGCGGCGGCATGACCCATCTGCTGGTCGCTGTGGATAAGTTCACGAAGTGGATCGAAGCAAAGCCAATCAAGAAACGGAATGGTCCGACTGCTGTCACATTCATTGCGGACATCATCGTCCAATACGGCATTCCGCACAGCATCATCACCGACAACGGCACAAACTTCGCCAAAGGCGCCTTGGCCCGTTTCTGCGCGACGCAGGGCATCCGACTGGACTTAGCGTCCGTTGCGCATCCGCAGTCAAACGGCCAGGTGGAGCGAGCAAATGGCCTCATCCTGTCTGGCATCAAGCCCCAACTGGTCGAGCCGCTGGAGCGCTCGGCCGGCTGCTGGATCAAGGAGCTGCCGGCCGTATTTTGGAGTCTCCAGACTACGCCCAACAAAGCAACCGGCTTCACTCGCTTCTTCCTCGTGTACGGGGCCGAGGCCGTCATCCCAACTGACATCGAGTTCAACTCACCTCGTGTCACCATGTACACGGAGGCAGAAGCAAAGGAGGCGCAAGAAGATGGCGTCAATCTGCTGGAAGAGGCCCGGCTGTTGGCACTTAGCCGGTCCGCCATCTACCAGCAGAGCCTATGTTGCTACCACAGCTGGAAGGTCAAGCCGCATGCTTTCCGCGAAGGGGACCTTGTGCTCCGGCTGATACAGCGAACAGCCGACCAGCACAAGCTCTCGGCCCCATGGAAGGGGCCTTTCATCATCAGCAAGGCCCTGGGCAACGACTCCAACTACCTCATCGACGCACAAAAGCCCAGGGCACGCAAGAGGGACGATTCCGGCAAAGAGACAGAGCGCCCATGGAACGCAAATCTTCTCCGCCCGTTTTACAGTTGATGCAGTGTATGTACCACGCTACCTTTTGTATTAAGCAAAGACAACAGGTCCCCCGAAGCACACTCGGGGGCTACCTTTTTATCTATATGATAAGCTTGCCTATGAATCTATTATTTCATTCTTTCGCCCTACGCCGAGTGTGGCCAGCCGGCCCGGGGCCTCGCCGCCTTGACCTAAGCTAGCACCACCCGCAGTCGGCCAAGTAGTGTGCCGACATCTAAGCCCTCTCTTGCCTGAAGCCGCAGCTCGCAGAGCGACTGTCCAGCTGGCAAGAGCTAAAGGCAGGAAATGATGTCCACACGAAAAACGACTAAGGAAGAACGCCATTATAGGCCAAGCCGGCTACTCGCCTCATCCGTCCGGCTGCCCAGCAGCCGGCCGACCGGCTTCTAGCTTGACTAGCTATGCTCTAGACGGCCGAAGTAACTTGCCTATCCTAAACGGCCAAGTCCCTGACCCGGCCACAGACCGCTGAGCGGCTTTTCGGCTGGCAGGGCGGCAGCCAAAGGAAGGCGGCAAAGGAAAAAGCCAAACAGAGCAGAAAGCAAAACCAAGCTGGAACCCGACAAGAGCACAAGCATGTGTGAATTAAATTATTTACATAGCAAAAGGCCCGTGGCCAGCATTCAACGGAGTTTGAATTACACCCCCAGCGGGTGGAACTGTGCGTAATTAACTTGTTTGTTCAAAGCATAAGACAGAAAAAAAAACTTGAAAGATAAGCGGCCGCCTAGGCCAAGGGCGCTGCAGGTGGCGTGGACAGGTCGGCGGAGGCAGAGGCGCCGGCTGGTGGAGCGTCCAACTGACGGGTCTCGGCTTGGTCGGCGTCGGTAGCAGTCGACGCGGTCTCCCGCAGCTCACTGGTCGAAGCCCGATCGGGCTGAGGCTGGCCGGTCACTCCACCATCTGGTGCGACGCCCTCGCTTTCCTCGTCTTCATCATCCTCGCCTTCATCGCTGGAAGCGATCTCCTCCGCCGAGTCCTCCCCCTCCATCGGGTCCAGCCTGAACCAGGAAGGCGGCACCTCAGCGCTGTCCTCGTCCCCCTCCGGGATAAAGACGGCGGTGTCGGCATACTCGGCAAGGGTCGCTGCGCGATTGACGAGCTCGTCGCGCACCGCATCCAGCTCGGGTTCGGCCTCCTGATGGAAGGTGGCCAGCTGGGCCAGCTCCACCCCCGGGTACCAGGCCTTGATTAACTCCAGCGCTGTCTGAGTGCCCGCTCGAGCCGCAGCGCCCTTCTAGGCCTCAAACCGTTCGACCGCCACCTCTAGCCAGTTGGCAGTCCGACTGGCAGTGCGAGGAACCTGAGCGTCCGGCCAGAGCCCGGCCAGGACCTGCGACCCGGCGCGCTGAAGACGGCGAAGCAGACGGCGCGCTGGCTCAAGGCGCATCTTGATGGCCAAGAGCTACTCGCCCAGGTATCGGGGCGCATTCGGCGGAATGTCAGCACCCGTCCTCCTCCGTTGTTCGCGTCGCGCCTTGATGGCCTGGCAGACGGCGACGGAGCGACCGGGAAGAAATTCTGTCTAAAAGAAGACCGAGAATTTAGAAGCCGGCCCCCCGAAGTAGTCGGCGACTAAGCAACAAAGAAGAAAGGACATTACCTTCAACCATGTCCTCGATCACTCCATAGCCGTCCGACAGCAGCTTCTCCCTCTCGACCCAGTCCGAGCGCTGAGTCTCGAACTCAGCCTTGAGGAGCGTTTCCCCATCCTTCAGCTGCCAGACCTCCGCCTTGTGCTTCTCCACCTGGTTCGCCAGCTCCTTCGCAAGCCGGTCGCACTCCTTGGCGGCTTGGCTGCGCTCCTGCTCCTTAGCACAGAACTCGGTCTCGAGCTCGCCCACACGCGCCCGCAGCTGAGCGGCGGCCCCTGCCAAGACAAGAAAGAAACATCAGCATCAACCAAAAACAACAGCTCAGCAGTCGGCCCGAATCTCGGGGGCTACACCCAGCGGGCGCGGAAAGACGGCCGTACTCACCTCGGCTCTCATTCAGGTTGGCAGTCCACTTGGCCAGCAGCCTGTTCTGGGAGTTGAGGCGGCCGCGCGCAGATTGTGATAGTTCTGCAAGAAGAGCAACACTTCAACATTTAGAAATACACCTTGGAGTTCCAACCCGCCTGCTCAGCAGCCGGCTCGGAACTCGGGGGCTACACCCAGCAGGTGCGCTCGTGTGCCCCCACTGAAGACCGCAAAAAAGCAAAAAGGATAACTCAAGCACGTACCCGGACAGTTGCCTGCATCACCGTCAGCTCTTGCCCCGCCTGCAGGAGGGTGGCGCCATGGGCCTTGAACGAGTCAAGGACGTCCTGCACCGCAATGTTAAGGACACCCGAGCCGGCCCCTGACGCCCAGTCAGGCGGAGCGGTGCTGGTGGCCTCAGCGTCGGGCGCCGACGAGCTCGCAGCCCCAACTTCCATCAGCCTCGGCGCGGGGGCCGCCCGCGCTGGGCGCTGGCGCGCAGGGATGTGGGTCACCACCGCACGGCTCACCACTAGCTCAGCGCTGGATGGCGGCACCTTCGGCACTTCGGGCACGCTGCCTTGCTCGCCAGCAGTCGGCGCGCGTAGAGGCACGTCCGTCTCCGGGATGACAGGGTCAGCCCTTCCCCTCTCCAGGGTCGTCTGGTCGGCCCCAGCTCTTCCGGTTGATGCCTGGCCTTCCACCACCGGTGGGCCCGTTTGCTACGGATCGGTGGCCTTCGGAGCTCTGCTGCGCTCCGGCTCCTCCGCCCGCGCCTTGGCCGCCGCATCCGCCTGCTCCTTGGCTGCTGCGTCGGCCTGCACCTTGGCCGCTGCGTCGGCCTCCGCCCGCGCTGCATCTGCCGCCTTCGCCTCTACCTGAGCCATGGCATCCTGCTCCTGCTGCGCATCCCGCGCGTTCCTCTCCGTCGCCTCCCGAAGGGCAGCAGCCGGGTCCACGCGGCGGGCGTCTTCGGGGCCGCCTGCCGACCCAATCACCGAGGCGGACGGGGCCCGCGACATAGAAAGAGGAGCCCTACATAGCACAGCAAGTGAAGATAAGAAGTTTGGAAAGGAAAAATGAAGCGCAAGTCAGAAATCCCAAGAGAAGAAAAACCAAGACAGAAAGGATCAAGATGAAAAGCGGCCAAAATACTTACGCAGACACCATCGGACGCTGTTTCGGGCCCTTCCGGATGGTGGCTGCCTTCACGGCCTCGTGCCGCTTGGTCGCGGCGACCATGGACTTGGCCTTCTTGGACGGTCGGCTGCCGAACATCCCGACGTCGGCACGACGCTTCGACGCGCCGGGTGCTCCAGTCGGCGCCACCGAGGAGCCGGCGCCTGGGGCGCGGCGGGGCTCATCGTCTTCCCCATCGTCGTCCAGCCATTCCCCTATCCCGCCACCTGCGGCCCCGCCTGCCGCATCGCCGCCTCCAGCGGCATCAACATCCTCCAATGCGGCCGCCCCCAGCTCAGGGTCGTCCACGTCACTCTCCGCGCGGTCCGCCATGTACCGTTGGCCTGGATCCGGCGTGTCGACCGCCGTCTGGGCTTGGAAGCGCTGCATCATAGCCTGGCTGTCAGGCGGCGCGAAGAACTTGGCACAAGCAAAGAAAAAGAATCAGAACTAACCGGAGGCAGCGGATTGGCGCGGCTGTACGGCTCTTTGCCGAACTGCCAGCTCTCCTCGTTGAGCTTGCAGTTGGAGAAGTTATTAATGAGCCGGACCACCTCCATAGTCGGCAGCGCCTTGGTGGACATTCGGCATGGGTCCCGGCGGCCGCTCATGCTGGCGATCAGATGAGGCCGGGCTTGGAGGGGCAGCACCCAATGTTCGACGAAGGCGGCCAGCAGATCCGACGCCCTGAGGCCCTCCGACTCCGTCATCTCTTGGAGCCGGGTGAGGGCGGTGGTGATGGCGGCCGACGGCGACTTCAACCGAAATTTCCAGTTGCTCTAAGGCAAGAGCGGCGGTCCGGATGCATAAGCCGGCAGGTTGACATAGTCCCTCGACTCGTGGATGTTCTGGACGTAGAAATACGACTTCTGCCAGAGTTTGGCTAACTCCAGTAGAGCGATGGCCGGGAAGCGGATCCCGGAGCCGGTGCGCCGCACCGCCACGCAGGCCCCGCACTGAGCCGCCTCGCCTTTGACGGTGGTGCCGAGCTTGAGGTAGAAGAGCTCCCCCCATAGCTCGAGCGTGGGCAAGACGCCGAGGTACCCCTCGAAGAGGGTGACAAAGGCAGAGACTAGCACCACCGTATTCGGCGTAAGGTGGTGAGGTTGTAGATGGTAAAAGTCAAGAAAAGAGCGGAGAAAGCCGCTTGCCGGCAGGCCAAAGCCGCGGAGGAAATGGGTCCTGAAGACGACGCGCTCGTCGTCCCTCGGGGCCAATGAGATCTCCCTTTCGGGGGGAACACGCACCTCCATGTTCACCGTGTGGGGAAATCACCGTGTCTGGCGGAGGAACTCGAGGTGGTCGTCGTGGACGTTCGAACCATCCCAATAGCCTCGCGCCATGCTTTATGGTTGCTTGGTGGCGGCGCGGCGAAGTCACATGAGGCGAGGACGCGGCGACGCAGAGAAGTCAAGCGACGGCGAGCTGTAGCGGTGCTTCGGCGACGGAGCGGCGCGGCGACGCAGCAGCAGCAAGGAAGTAGAAGAGAAAGAAGGTGGAGGACGAGGAGGGCGCATGTGCGTTCTGCCGCACCCTTCTCCCCCTACTTATAGGCCCGCGGCGGCGGAGCCGAAGAGGCAGGACGTGGGGGGCGTGGGGATTAACTACGCCCGCACCCCGCGCGACCTCGCGTTTCTCACGCCTTCAAAAAGCACATTCATTGCGCATGGGGAGGGCAACCGCCCACCTCAGCCGCAGCAGATCCACGTGCATGCCGAGGCCCTGTAGTGGTGGGCACAGGCCTGCGGTGACGTCCCGTCGCGCGCGTGGGCTGGCAGGACGGCCTGGCCTGCTGGTGCTACATGGCACGCGAGCAACGGGTGGCAGGCGTGCCACCCGGCGCACATGATGACTATTCGAATTCGACGGGCGGCTGGCCTAGCCTTGGCCGGCTCCTGGTAGACGGCTTCTACCAGATGGATGAAGTAGGAGATACAAGACCTCTCGGAGTAGGAAACTGCTGAGGCACTCCGGCTTGAGCTGCGGCGCCTGACCAGCTTCGGGGACTACTGTCGAAGGGATTGACCACGGGTAACCTCACCAGCACCCCATAGCATTTCAAGACAACAGGGCAAGCCAAGCCCCTTGCGCCTCCCGGACGTGTGGCCGGCACACTTGGGCCGGCTGGCCCAAGAGGCTGACTCCCAGATGGCGGTGTAGCCTCAGAAGGCGGCTTCGGGGGAGGCCGGGTCCTAGCAAATGGCCCCTCCTCCCCTCGGAGTCTGCACCCATTCAATACACTAAGATGGGGCATGGCTACAGGGCCACCCGTACCCCCAAATCCCGGCGGGGCGTGGCTACAGGGCGGGCTGACCAAGCGGACACCCCTCTGCCAAGCGCGGCACTGTAGCCACGCAGCCCGTGACACAGCCCTCGTCAGTGGGACCATGCTCCCATGGCGGGCGGTCGGTACGGCCCGCAGGCGGCGGGCCCTACCTATCTATGAGCAACTGGAAGACGGCGAACCTCAAGAAGGCAGCCTCAGCGACAGACCGGCTTCCAGCAGCCGGCCTCTCCCCCCACTCGGAGGCAACGCGCCGTTACTCCGATGAGACAGGGTGTGGCTACAGTGAACGCCCACCAGGTGGCGGACTATAGCCATGCCTCCCCTGACGAGGCCCTCGTCATCAAGGGCAAGGCTATAGCAAAAGGTAATCAGCGTGGCCCACAGGCGGCGGGCCCCACCTGTCGGCCGAATCCTCGGTAGCCGACGGGACCCACCAAGCGGCGGGCCCCAGCAGCCGGCGGAGAACCCGGCGCACATAGACGCGGACATCCGGGTCCTACACCCGGCCCAATTACCATTGTACCAATGGGGGGTAGGCCTATATAAACCCCCCAGGTTCGCCCATGCAAAGGGTTCAGCTCATCTTCCACGCCACTATACACACACATAGCTAGAGAAGCACTAGGGCTAGCCTTGCCCTTCTCCTTCCTCTAGCAAACAGCTCAAGAAGCCAGCTTGTAGCTACGAGATTGATCATAGTCATCATGTGAAGACCCCGCAGAGCAGGACTAGGGGTGTTATCTCTTCGAAGAGCCCCGAACCTGGGTAAGAATCGTGTTCGTTTGAGATCTCGCTCACTCCCACTTCCAGGGCCCGACGACGTACTCCTGTCCCCATCCATGATAAGCCACCCCCTGGCATATGTCGCGAGATTACCCCGACAGACACCTCGGTGTCCTCCATGATGATAGGTGAGGTGGCATGTGTTGGCGTGTCACTCTCTACCATTTTGGGTGGTAGGAGAGTTCCCCTCCGATGATGGGGTTTGCGGGAGCTCGCGGGGAGGGCTGAATGGCAAATAACAAAGTAACCTATATAATGGAAGCAGGTAGATCGAAGATAAACAGTAAGTTTCTGAATACTTACGATTCGGCCAGGGGCTTCACCCTGGGTGGCTTCTTGGGGACTAGTTCGGTCTCTGAGTCCAAACTATCCGGAAGGGCCAGCTTCCCTCTCTTGGGCGCCTCCTCCTCCATGTCTTTGGAGGCCGCCCTCTTCTTCTTCCTCCCCTTACGGGGGGAGTCGCTCTCCACCTCCTCCTCCTCTTCTTCCTCATCTCCTTCATGGGAGGAGAGGGCTTCGGTCTCTCCGGACACTGTTTCCGAAGGACCTTTATGGCGGGGGCCGCCCTTAGCCTCCTTGCCTTTCTTATTCTTGGTCTTCCTCTCCGGCACCTGATAGGGCGCCGGGACCAGCATCTCGGTTAGCTGGGGTATGGCCGGATCCTCAGGCAGCGGTGCCGGACAGTTGATCCGCTCCGCCTTTGCCGTCCAGACCTGTAAAGAAAGCAGGCGATATAATTTCTATCATATCTGAAATATTGATCGGATAGGTCTCCGGAAAGATTATGCTTACCACCGTGGCTGGGTTCTCGATGTCGAGCCCGATGTCTTCACTCTTCTTCGGCCACTTTTTCTGAGCCTTGAAAAGCTGCTTCCATATATTTTCATGCGTGGTGCCGAAGAAGCGCATCAGGGTCCGTGGCTTCTCCGGATCGAACTCCCACATGGGGGAGGCCCGGAGCTGGCAAGGAAGGATGCGGCGGAAGAGCATCACTTGAATCACGTTTGTGAGACCAGTGTTCTCACCCAACATGTCGGAGATGCGTTTTTGGAGCACCTTCACCTCTGGTTTGGATCCCCAATCAAGACCCTTGGCGGTCCACGAGGTGAGTCTCGTGGGGGGTCCAGATCTGAAGTCCGGCGTGGCTGCCCAGTTGGCGTCGCGGGGTTCGGTGATGTAGAACCACTCCTGCTGCCACACCTTGACTGTCTCTACAAATGCCCCTTTGGGCCAGACGGCGTTGGGGAGCTTGCTCACCATAGCCCCGCCGCAGTCCGCATGCCGTTCGTTGACCACCTTCGGCTTCAGATTGAAAACCTTGAGCCATAGGCCAAAGTGTGGTGGGATGCGGTGAAGAGCCTCACACACGACGATAAACGCCAATATGTGAAGGAAGGAATTTGGGGCTAGATCATGTAAATATAGCCCGTAATAGAACATAAGACCCCGGATGAAGTGGTGGAGGGGAAACCCTAGCCCCCGGAGGAAATGGGGGATGAAGACAACCCTCTCACCGGGCTCCGGAGTGGGAATAACCTGATCTTTGTCAGGGATCCTATGCGCAATCTCCGCGGACAAATAGCCCGTGCTCCGGAGTTCCTTGATGTCCTTTTCAGTGACGGTGGAGGCCTCCCACTTGCCCTTGGAGCCGGACCCAGCCATTGCTGGGGTGGGTGGCTACGGTGGAGGAGATTGGAGCTATGGGCGCTGGAGCTTGTTGATTGGGAGACAGAAGCTAGAGGAAGGCGTAAAGAAAAAGGAGAGGTTTTTACCCTTTTATAGACGGTGAAAATACCAAACGTCCCCCTCCTAAGCCATAAACCTCGCCTGTTCCCAATGAAATCGTGCGTAAGGTGCGGTTGGATTACCCAAACCATAAAAATCCCGTAATGGATGGGCATGATCTCTGTTTTGACGAGACGTGGCAATGAGGGCTAGACCTCGAAACGCGAAACGGGAGGCGTGAAAATGGTTTGAAACGTTAAAGTGTCAAGTGTGATGCTTCACCGAAAAAGTTGTCAGTAAAAGACACTGTTCCTATTTTGACATCTTGCCTTCGTGGCTAAGGGTTGTATTGATTATGCAGAGCTGGATACAGTTTCTTTATGCATGGAGCTAACTTACTAAATTTGGGAGAAGGAACCCGCCTTGCAATGCCGAAGATAATCCTCGTTCCGAACTCATCGTCATCGAAGACTGGTTCAGGGGCTACTGAGGGAGTCCTGGATTAGGGAGTCCTCGAGTGTCCGGTCTATTCGATATGGGCCAGATTGATGGGCCGTGAAGATAAAGCAGAAGACCATCCCCCGTGTCCGAGTAGGACTCCTATATGCTTGGACGGCAAGTTTGGTGTCCGGATGTATTATTTCCTTCTTCTATAAACCGACTCTGTACAACCCTAGGCCCCTCCGATGTGTATATAAACTGGAGGGTTTAGTCCGTAGAGGCAATCAGAATAATTATAGGCTAGACAGCTAGGGTTTAGCCATTACGATCTCGAGGTAGATCAACTCTTGTAACCCATATACCCATCGAATACAATCAAGCAGGACGTAGGGTTTTACCTCCTTTAAGAGGGCCCGAACCTGGGTAAACATCGTGTCCCCCTTGTCCATTGTTACCATCGATCCTTAGACACACAGCTTGGGACCCCCTACCCGAGATCTGCCGGTTTTGACACCGACACCGGGACCTGAGGACGTAGAGCATCATGATGAGCAAAGGGAGAGGAACTGCCAGCCTCGCGGGGGAACGCAGGGGAAAGGGGAACACGCACAGGGTCGAGAGTCCCAAGGAAGCTCGCCTCCACAGCAAAGGGACCGCCGTGAAGTACGACCTTGCCAAGCTAAGTTATCCTGCGCACACCAGCATGACCCTTGCTACTAGAGTTTCATTCTTTCATAACCCCGCTTGGGCAAGGGGCCCCCCTTTTTTAATGTTTTGATAGTCGCTTGGGTGCCAAGGGGGTCCTCCTGAGCATCGTGCCTCAGGGGCTCTCACCGGACCTCGGGCCGCTCACCTCCTGGCCTTGCACACGGCATCGCGACCTGGCATACCAGCGACGGCTGAAGCTCGCCTGGGGACTGGGTCATGTCGATGCAGTGCAACACGCTGTCGCGAGATAAAAAAGGGGACCAATGCCTAATCAGGAAACGTGAGCGCGAACAAGAGCATAAGCCGGAAACATCAGAATAAAGGCGCGAGCGCCGCAGTTTTTACATGCCCTCCCGAGGCACTTCATGAACGATGAGGGCCACTACTCAGGAGGCGCAGGCCCTGGCGACGCGTTTTCTTACTAGGCCCGAGCGCGGCGGCTCGGTGTAGTCGTCATCAGTCAAGTTCTCTTCGCGGGAGGTACCACCACTGCTGGAGGTGTCGCGGACAAGGCCAAGTGCTAGTTCATCGCCAGGGACCTCGCCACCTCACCGGCCAGCAGGGGGGTCGCCGCCGCGGCTGCCGCCCCCAGGATAGCATACCAGGCGCTCACCATTCTCTCTGAAGACCTTGAAGAAGAGCTT
The DNA here is from genome assembly GCA_011799875.1 of Thinopyrum elongatum. Lineage (NCBI taxonomy): Eukaryota > Viridiplantae > Streptophyta > Magnoliopsida > Poales > Poaceae > Thinopyrum > Thinopyrum elongatum. The sequence goes on from CM022297.1 coordinate 334,993,937, forward strand.
TGATGCCCCGTCGTACTTGAAGTGGAGGGCGTGCCTCCCCTCCGAGCTGCAGGCGCGGGCGATCGCTCCCCATCCCCAGGTCATGAAGACATCACCAGAGAAGGTGGCCTCAACCTCTGCCTGCGAAGCTTGGCTGCAGCAGCCGTCATGCTACAACCACAACTCGACAGGCCCCCTCGATGGTATCTCCCCCGCCAAGGACTATGGGAGCCGGATCGATGTGCGCGTCAGCATCACCGCCCACACCACAAACTCGCGGGCCGTGCCGCCATCATGGGCCTGTGGGCGAGGTGGTCGCATGGCCGTTGCTTGCTCTCCTTCTCGGCTTCGCCCTCCGCGGCTTCTCGGCTTGCACCAGGGTTGGACAGCTGTGGGCGCTGCGGTGGCCTTGCGTGGGCGACCGCGTCTCTTCTTCGGCGGGAGCAGCTCCGTTTCCTCCCGTGGGGCCTTGCCTTTCTCTTCGGCCAAGAACCTCCTCACTGGCGCCATGGACGCTTTGGCAAGGTGGTGACACAACGGAGGTGAAGAAGGTGCGAGAAGCAAGAGGATGAAGATGGGTTGAGGGATTCGCCTCCCTTGCCCTTTTTATAGGTGGAGGAAGGCTAACCGGCGCCCCTCCATGTTCCGAGTAATGGTGGCCTTGCTGCATGCACCAGGCAGTTGTCAAGCTCGGGCAGTTTTCAAGGTGACGTGGGGGAGCGGAGATGTCCGCGTCCTGTCAAGCGCCACGCATCAAACCTGGCCCGCAGACGATTGGGGCCCGCGGCGCTTCGCCCTTGCCCCTTGGCTTCGCCTTGAAGCCAAGCCCGAGCGCGCCTTCGGCCTGGGGGTTACTGTCGGCGCTTTGGGAACCAGTGTACCCAGACTTGCCTACCTGCAGCCCACAACATGGCTCGCTTAGCGGCCTGGTACGGCCCGTCTACAAGACTGCCAAAACAAGACCCTCGCGAGGGCCCCCTGTCCTCGCGAGGCGGACGACACCAAGACCTCCAGAGGGAGCGGCCACCCGAGGCTGCCTCCTGAGGAGCGGAGATTTCTATGCAGGTACCCAGCCTCACAAGGCTGCGATGACACAAGCCATGACGACCAAGGCCAGGTGGGCGCCAGCGGGCGCAGAGGAGGCATTTTCCTCTTTGGTGCTAAGGAGGCAAGGACAGGCGTGGGTTCCCGAGGAATCTGCCAAAGGTTTCCATTCCGGTGCTACAAGACCAAGACCACGATTGGCAGGACGGATGTCATCGCTGAGCCCACCGCTGTGTCATGACCAGAAGCTTTGCAGGCGAAGACCACCTTCCGTCAGGATAAGATGTACTACTTGTCCCCATTCAAATTGGCCACTGTGGGACCCCTTCCCACCTACGCTTTGGGGAAGAGGACCAAGGCCACTATAAATATAGGTTAGCCACCACCGTAGAGGGGGTTCCGGATCCGATCCCAGAGGTCGACTCATTCTCATCCCCCGAGCCCTCGCGAGGCAGCTCATCCATTGTACTAGTTCATCCTCAAACCTCCTCGTGAGGCGAATCCACCACAAAGTAGGAGTAGGGTTTTACACCGCAAGGTGGCCCGAACCTGGGTAAACTACTGTGTTCATCTTCTCACTAGCTCACGCGAATCCGGCAAAGCTAGGCTATAGGGCGATGGGCTGGTAGGCTCGAGAGGTTGAGATCTTCGCACACGCCCCAGAGTTTGAACCTTTGTGGGTTTGCGGAGCCCTGAATCCAACATTTGGCGCACCAGGTAGTGGCGTGTCGAAGTCCTTCTTCCACCTCCGCTTTGCTTCCGCTCCGTCGCTCCCATGGCCGATGCACGCCGTGTCCGCGTTGAGCGCCGGGCCGCTCATGTCGCACAGACGGCACCCATAGGCAACGGTGCTCCTTGCCATTCTGCCTCCCCCGCGGCCAACGCTTCCACTGACCCCGCGGCTCACGAGCAACAGGACTCGTCGTTGCCGCCTTCAGTGCGGCGTGATGGCCGCACTGCCACCCCATCGCCTACTCCCGCCAAGGTGTCGTCCTCCCATGCTCGCCTTGGGCCAGCGAACGCACAGGCTGCGCTTCTCATGGTGCGCGAGCTCCTGCGTTATCGGCCCGCCAACGACCTCTACGATGACTGGCTTGGCCGCATCGCTAAGCTCGTTAACACCGCCGATGAGGCCCCTGCGCCGTCCTGCTCGCTACCTCCCCCGCCATCCCAGGCGGGTGATGTGGCCCACGGCATGCCTCCTCCACCTCCTCGGCGCGATGCTGACCCGGAACCCAGGCGCGACGCGCCCCCGCGTGACCCACAGCGCGGAGCGCTGGCAAGGGATGAAGCAAGCTGCCAGGTGGTGCAGCGGCCGCAAGCCGATGCACGCGCGCTCCCAGTGCCTCAACGCCAGCACCAAGACCCCACGCCACCGGAGCATGTGGCGCGTGGGCGTCAAGACCGAGCTCCTCCCGTGCACGCTGCGCCCCCGAGCGCGGCGAGCTGCCGCGCCTTCACCCCCAGAATTGCGCCGTGTCGTCTGGCCCGACAAGTTCAAGCCGGATCTGCCTCCATGCTATGATGGCACCCCCGACCCCATGGAGTTCCTCCAGCTCTACGCGCTAAGCATCGAAGCGGCGAGCGGGGATGAGAAGGTTATGGCAAACTGGTTCCCCATGTCCCTCAAGGACGACGCGCGCTCCTAAAGGTTAGTACTAGGTGACCTTGCGCTTAGCTCTTCGCCTCTTCTAGAAGTCGAACAATGATGATGGTACTACAGTAGTACTACTACTACTGTATATACATCTGGGAATCTGACACCGAATGAACTGCTGCACGTCCACCGCTTGTATAAAGCAAAAGCTTCTCCTCGTACTGCGAGCCACTACGCGCGCGTGGGCGAGGGAGAGGGCGTAGTAAGCAAGCTTCTCATCATTATGCAAGTTGACGGGATACATCAAAGTTATTTAGTACTCTCTCCAAAAAGGGCCGAGCATGTCCATGGCTACCATCCCGTGCTCCGTCATTGAGTACGTGCACGATTCACGTGCCATCGAGGAGAAAAAATATTGCGTAGTATGTGCCATCGAAGTGCACGACTCACTTACGCACTGCTTATCTCCATTTTCTTGCATGACACGTGCACCTTGATGCTAGATGTCCCGCGTGTTGGCAAAAGGATGAACAAAGCTCACGTAAAAAAAGAGTGGAAGAACATAGATTCCCAATGACCGAGAAGGAGCAAGTAACCTCGCAGTGGAACTTCACATGCTGTCGTAGTCAGCTTCCACATTTCTTTTCTTTACTTTTCTCTAAGAAGTACAAGCCTGCCCTGTACGTGAATAAATCTTGCTTGCTGCACTTACGTACATGGTAGGACCAACATGGTGTCCAATCTCCATTTAGTTACTAATTTTGTGTTACCAAAGAAAACACGGGGTTTATTTTTTAAATTAATGTAGTCAAAACCAGCATGGAGCTAATCAGTTACATTGAACATTTTTTCTATCGGCAAAAAAAGAACACTTTGTTCTGATATATTTACAAAAAGATATATTCGTAATCTCACATGTTATTATCAACTACCCAAATGTTAATTTGTTACTATTTAGAGCATGCATAGTGCTTGATAAGACAGTTTTATCATGTCACGTAATCTAGAGGAGACATCAAAATATATTGTAGTGAGCATGCTTCTGTCAACTCAATGTTGCGTGCACTCTGAGCATGTTGGCAACTCCACTGCTTGCTTGGTGGCTCATCTTGCAATTGACGCCGACAAATTGCAGCACTCGTGCAAGGCCCAGAGGTTAATTTGAGAACAAGTACCTCGAGGTTAATTTCACAGACATACAAAAATTATCAAAACGTAACGCGATAGACCGTCAATTAACATGTGTTCAAAAAACAAAAATATTCAAAATTTACAATACAAAGACCTCGAGGTTCAACTAATAGGACGGAGCTAATTAATATCGAGTCCACTTCCCATCCGGTCACCCATCTCATGACTGCTCCAGCCTCAACACAGTTAACTTGGGAGTTCTGTTAGATGAGCTATGGGTAGGGAAGCTGGTCCTTGCTGATATAGGATGCCTCTTCGTATCCTTTATTGCGTACACGGATGACGGCCTGTTGCCACCCAATGGCCAATGCCACGTTCCCCGCTAATGTAGAAGCTTCCCTCCCTCGTCTAGCTGCTTCCTGCGTTTTCCCCTATTTTTTGCCGCCTGCCCACCTATAGAACCGCCTAGCGCCGGCCAATTCCTCTCCAAACACCTAGCGAGGCCGTTGAACCAAACAAGTCTAGACTTGTTTCTAGTGGATTCGTTGACGTGGCACCGGAAGGGTGTGATAGTTGACTCTGACAAAATAATTGCCTACCACGTTGGCATAAATGAGCATGGGGCCCACTTGTCAACGTGCTGGATGGAGGAAGTAACACAAGACAAAATGGAGCGTGGAAGGGTGCGAATCGATTGGCTCATGTGTGATGACCACTGGAGCAATCCACTCAGATTGTACATAAACAAATTCGTGCAAACACGGCCGGATTTCATTACATTTACATAAAATAACCAGTTTCCATGCGGAGTAGGTTTCTCCGATTCCACGCGGGTTTAATGTAGGCGTTTTAATGCGGCGAGGAGGCTCGTTCAGCCGGGCGTGTAGCGGGCGGCGCCCTCGGCTAGCGCACCACTTCAATGGCAGACGCAGTGAGAGGTCACGTCTGCCCTGTGCCGCCTTGGTCGTGGACCTTAGTACATTAGTCGTTTGATTCATAGGATTGAATCCTATAGGAATTTTTACTAGTATGGAATCACGTGTACTACTACAACATTTCATTGGAAATCTAGAATTGGGTCCAACTTTTTTTTACTTCCTCTCTCTCTCCTGTGGCATCAAACACCCAGTGCTAATACTATGGGATTCAAGTGGACATGCCACTCGAATCCTTTGTTTTTCCAATTCCTGCATTTTAAAAATCCTAGTACTTTCTCTAAATGATGTGCGAATCAAAGAAAGAAACGGAGGGAGCACTTGCTCTAAATGATGTGGAGTTCTGTTCCTCTTGGTCAATGTGTAATTCTCTATATGTGCAGTCTTTCACGGACGGAGGGAGTAGGTTGAGAGCGTGAGTGTGTGTGTTGCGTCGTGTGCTATGTGCCGCATGGATGCGTGAGTGTTGCGTGCGTGCTTGTGTACGTGTGAGTGTTGCATGCATGCATGAGGCTTCTACTCCCTCCCATTGACATGTTCATATTTCAAGCTTCATTAAAACGTTGCATGCAAGAATTAAGAGAAAACTCACCGATGCATGTAAAAGTTCTGGTCTTTTGTTCTTCACGCATGCCCGCATGCACTTCAATTAATACGTTCGTAAACACAATTTTCTTTAGGAAAACAAGCCCATTATTGAGTACTACTTTTGGAAAAAAATCTTCCGGGCACTCATCATTTACTACTACCTTGGTTGATGATTTTTTATTGACCTGCATATAAATCGGAAGGAGGGAGTAGGTGTGCCTTGGCCAATGGTTCTTGTTGTTGGACAGGATGAGAGTAGAGGCATACTGTAGATAAGAAGTCTTGGCGATCCATTATTCCCCATCTCGGTCAGAGAGAACTACTTATTCACCTAGTCAGTGAAGTGACAATACATGCTGCAGCAGATGGGACACTCAATTAATAAGCTGAGCCAGCGTGTTGGTGTTACTAAATCAGCCTTACCCTGTACTGCCATCATGTTTGCTAGTGGAGCACGCTTCCGCAAGAGGTTCGCTTCCGCAAATATGCCTACACACCTCTCTCTTCCATTAACTGACATATGGGCCCTCTTGTGGTAGACCCACATGTCATTGTCTTAACTATTTACACACCGAAGGACGGAGGGCCACGGAGTTTCAAAATCATTAAATGAAGGATGATTAGCACCAACAAGTTAAGCACCTATGCCAAGACGCTCTTGTTTATTGTAGTACTCCTCACGCATGCATGCGTTGCGATTAATACTACTCCCTTCATCCATATATATATAGGGCCTAATGTATTCTTCGAGGTTGCCTTTGACTATTGATAAGATTTTATATAATTTGAAAATTATATCATTCGAAGATCCTTTCACCATTTCACGTACGAAATTGACGGTATGCTTTGAGCAACTTGCATGTCCTATACTGCTGAATTGCTGCACGTCCACCACGAGGGCGAGGGAGAGGGAGAGGGCGCTGTAGTCAAAACCCTCTCCTCATCCTACGAGCCACCACGTGCGTGGGCGAGGGAGAGGGTGTAGGCGTACGTAGGGGCTGTTTGGATTGTGACTATCTTAGGCCCTAGCTGGACAGAGGGAGTACATGATACTAGCAAATGCTCACCATCTAGTAGTTCATTGGTTGGTTTCGATTTTTTAATTGAGTAGTGAGTACACTTGATGTTGTGCTGCTACCGTCCAATATTCGCGTGTGGTGGTTTCTAGGATAAAAAAAGATGTACTTACTGTGGGAAAGGTGAAGTGATGGTTGCTTTGTCCGAGCAAGGGAATATTGGAGTACCACGGGATTCAACGAAGAGTGAAATGATGGTTGCTTCGTCCGAGCAACTTATTATTGTGGCTAAGGTGGGGCTCTATGATTCAACTGCTCACTAGACATTATTACTGCGGTGCAATGACCAGGGTGAATCTCCCCTGCAGTTGTGCACTCAATATTGGTGCATGGCAGGTGGAGCTGGATGAAGGATGTCCCACATGTCGGTGAAACGAAGTTGAATGGTTTCTGGCATAATTTTCCAGCATAATGAAATTGTACTGTAATGCTATGAAGGTTCCAACTTTGGTTCCCGCAGAAAAAAAGGTTTCAACTTAGGATTCATGTGTCCTCTTGCCTCAACATTGTCTTGTTACAACATTCCATCAAATACAAATGAAACTACCATGGCTGCTAATGAATCTTAATGATTCGCAGATCAGCGCCAATATTCACATCACAACTGAAGACAAAGTTGTGAGAAGGTGTCAAATAAAGAAAAATGGAGTATAATTGATTGATGCTATTCGTAGGCATGGCTCCATTTCCTGGCCACGGTTTTCATTGGTTGGTAGCTAGTTTCACGCAGCTCTGTAGCCAAGAAAAAGGTGTATGGAGGACATCACAATCCGATCATTTTGTGAAGTTCCACTAAAATCGAGCTTATCATTCCTGTTTGCAAAGATATTCAGTCAGTGTGATTACAATAATAGTTGAACTAGATGATGAAACATAACACTCACAAATAGAAGCCGATCACCTCTGCGATCTCTCTTTAAGACTAACTACTTGTTGGAGAAGATTAGGCTCGGAGTTGGATGAGGAGGATAGCAAAACCAATCTCCCTTTCTGCAGTCCCACGGAAATGTAAAAACGTTGCCCGTGTGACATTTTGGCGGAACTGCACAAAACATGCTTAAGAAAAAGTGATTTGTGCAGTTCACCAAAAGGTCGCAATAGCAACGAGGTGAAATGGATAGCCCTGTTTGCAAAAAGAGGTAGAACGGAAACAATTACTGCCCAATAAAGGGTTGAAGACACATACACCGACAAAAAAGAAGCATATTCCATGTCATAAGGGAAAGATAGCAGCATGGTGGATTATCAAAAATGGCGTGAGGACGAGATTGCAAGATGGAAATTACGCTGGACGAGCTACATTTTGGGCAAAGAACTAGGGAAGATCCACATGCAGGATTTTCCACATGTAGCAACGTGGGAAGATGGGCAGTGGAGCAAGGCTAGAGGGGATACCTGGGGGTCGTCGGGATGTAACTAGGAGGGCGGCGGCGGGGAGGATCTGCCCATACTGCGGCAGCGAGCAAGTGGCGTAGGCCCTACCACACCGGAGCTCGGTCAGAGAGAACGGCGGGTACCGCAGATCGGGACGTGCTGCCACGGCGCCATCGAACGGAGAAACGATGCACATCCACCCTTTCCGCCGGCGGACGGGATGCGGCTGGATCAGTGACCAACGATGAGAGAGAGAGGCCACCACCGCCTTGTGTGAGATAGACAAACCCCGGCAGACAGGCTCCATTGTATATAGTGGAGTGGACTACTTTTTTCTCTATAACAATCATTTTATATTCTGTGTACGTGCCATTGAGCAATATAAATTTATTTAGAAATAACGTGCCAACACATCAAGTCAAACTTTGTTTCATGCACGCGTGGTACACGACCTCCGTAGGTAAACAATCGCTACACGCTCTCAAGTTAGCACGTGGGTTGCCATTTCGTACAGAAATGAGCTCCACCGTGTACCCGCGCGGGTGTGGCTGGGCACGAAGCATGAGTGCGTGCACCTATTCTCTTCGTGTACGTACACCACCTACATGGGTTTGTGTGAGAGAAATACAAACCTAGAGAGAGATAGTGTGTGGGTTCATGAGTGTTTTTTTGGGGGAGGGGGTGCGTGAGAGATAGACAGGGAATATGTGTCGATGATATCTCAAACAAAAAATGCAACATATGCAATGTGTGTGAAATAGAGGCCTAGATATAGCATATATAGAGGGGGCGATCCATGAGAAGAGAGTGGAGGTGTCATCGGCGTGAGATATCCATAGAATCGAAGAGAGGGATGAAAGTGTGTGTGTGTGTGTGTGCGCGCGCGCGCAATCGATAAAGAGTGCCATCGAGTTTGTGTGTGCCCACGTCAAAGATATAGGGTGCCTGGCCTACTGGAACATGAGAGGGGACAGGTGCAGTTTGTCTCTATGGCATGGATACCTACCTACATTGTTCGGCTATCGGTGTGTGTGTGTGGGGGGGGGGGGGGGGCAGAGACCTAACTATAGAGGTAGAACAGCCGGTATATGTGTGGAGGAGGAGAGAGACCTACCTTATGTATTGAGGGAGATCGATCAACATCCATGCATATGTGTAGGAGAGGAATAAGGTTGGGAGAGAGACAAAGCTAGAGTGTCGGAGGGTTTGGTGGTGGAGTTGCTTCTCACAAATGGTGGGAGAGGCCCGCTAGACAAACGGAGGGCACGCCTGCAATATCAATAATAGAGGGGATGCCTGCCTTTCTGTGCACGTGCGTGGGAGAGACGTGTTAGGAGGCATGCACGAATGATGAGGGGGGACGATATGGATGTGGTAAGCAAACATAACTACATAGGAAGATCAATCGTCCTTTGTCGGAGAAAGGGAGAGACATAACTTGTGAGGTACGTCGATCGATGCGTGGGGAAAAAGAGTTACAGTCTACCTAGGTATATGTAGGGAGATCGATCGGTATACATGCATGCATGTGTTAGAAGCAAATAAGGCCGGAGAGAAGGATAGAGAGAGGGGGGGGGGGGCGGCTAGGAGGTGGTGCGAGAGGCCTACTATATCGAGGGGGAAGGAGTGTGCGAGTATGAGATCGATGAAAAGAGGGCGGGAGTGTGCATGTGCGTGGAACCGTATTAGACAGAGGGGGGCATGGACGGAGAGAAGAGAAGACGGAAAGCTTGTGTTTGTGGTAGGCACACCTGGCTAGAGAGGTATATCGATTGGTGTGTGCCAGAAAGAAGGAGCTGGGGGCCTACACACACCATGGGTGAACGACCTAAAGAGAAATGACGAATTTGCTTGATGGAGCTAGAGAATGCTGAGGTAGGGTGAGAGGGAGGCGAGCGTGTGCATGCACGAGAGAAAGTTAGCGCTAGCTACAGAGATTAGAGGATTGTGTGGGTGTAAAAGACGAATAGAGATCATAATTAATTATAAAAGTGGATTCGGATATTGGAAGAAGATATCATAGTATTTTAAACCGACGCATGCATGAATATATATAATGGTGATACGCATGGTGTGGTTATGAACATGTTATACTACATATAATATATAGAACATATATTTGAATTTGTGATAATGTGTGGCTTTTGCAGCTCAGGGCTAAATACTTGTCATAATATAGGGGGCGGGGCTCTATACTTTGTGTGATAAACACGGTGTACGTATGAAACATGGTTTAGATTATGAAGATCTAGTTAGTACATCAAATGTACTATTATTTGGAATCAACATCAAGTGTATTCAAAATTTTGAATTCGAGTTCATATAGTACACATAGTTCATATCTATCTCTATAGTAATCATGTGGTGTGTTATTAAGATAATATACGAATGATGGTTTAACTTGGCAACAATCATGATTGTAGATTCTTATTCAAATAGAGAAACGAATTCAAATTTAGTTCGAATTGCAGCGGTAGTATAGACATTTGGAATGCACTAAAATGTTCGTATGAGTAGGTTACACGCATTATACAGCCAGCGAACAAATTTAATTGGACATAACATGGATTCATAACTTTGAATAGTATTTGTACAGTAAAACGGGACAAGGCTCTCTCTTTGTGTGGTGCGAATAGTTTTATTTTTTTCATTTTTTCGTTGAGGGAAGTGCGAATTGATTTGGTACGTACATTAGTACACGTGTGGCTTGTACCTAAATTTCAACCCGCGCCTTGTTATCCCGAAAATTCAGATATCGTGCTCCGAAAACTCACGCCTTCACAACCCGCGCCTTGCTATCCCGAAATTACAATGCGCGCGAAAACTCCCTCCAGCTGCCAAATCCCGACACGCGAAATCCCCCTTCTAACCCTGAGCCAAAACGGCCGCTAGTTCAAATCGGTGGGGGTACTTTCGTAACACACCCTACATTTTGGACAAGCGCGTCCCTAAGTCATGGTTCCTCCCTCCCATCACCGTCTTTCGCCATTCGAAAACCCAGGCCGCCATAACCTCTCTGCTCCAGCCGCGAAACCCCACCCTCCACCGTCCGCCACCCCACCGCGGCCCAGCCGGAGCCTCTTCCCCGATGATGTCGTCCACAGCAACAGCTCGACGTCCCTCATCCACCGCCCGGATGAGGATCCGTCGTCGACATCATCGTCCCGCCGGTTCAGCCGCCCCGTCCTCCACCTCTAAGGAGTTGCTCCAATGATTGCCTCATCTATCACGGCTACTCCATCCCCACAGCGCCGCCTTAACCTGCTCTACCGGAACTGTAGCATCCTCACCAACTCCGCGAACGAAGCCAAGGCCTACTCGGCGCCACCAAAGAGGTTGTACACTCATCGCATTGCACCTTCTCTTTAACTTGACCTCCCGGCACCGCCGGTGCTCAATCCCGCTCCCCCATGGCGCGGCTACCTCGTAGTCGGCGCTGCCAGCGACATCTCCATGGCGGCTCTCCCCCAGTGTGAGGCTCCCTCGGCGGTGGCGTCCATATCAGCCGGAGCTGCTGCTACTGCTCTGCTGCTGCTACTCCGGCTCTCGCTCGCTCGCGCTGCTGCTCTGCTCTTCCCCTCGCTCGTGCTGCTGCTCTGCTCTTGCTCTCGCTTGCGCTGCTGATGCTGCTACACGGGCTGCTGCAGCTACACGAGTTGCTGGTCCGGCTCTAGTTCGCGCTGCTGCTCCAGGCGTTGTGCTCCGGCTGCTATCTGCTACTGTGTTCCCTGTCGATCGTCTGCTGATTTAGATCACTGTTTCTCTACTACTAGTGCTCGAGCGGCCTAAACTACATGTGAAGTGCATCTCTGCTACCAGTGCGTTCAGTTTCAACAGTAACATTCAGATTCCACAGCAAATTTTAGTTTCGACAATTAAGTTTAGAGTCAACAGTTTTTACCTCATCTGTTGTAGTCAGGTGTTTTTTGGTGATGTACATTTTACATCTACCACTTTTTGGTAATGTATTTTACATCATCTATTGGAGATGCTATTAGAATCCCACTTGAGATTAACGATGTCTGCCTTGTGCTGCTTCAGCCTCGACGTCTTACGGCTCACCCGAGCTGCTCCAACGACGGAACCATCCATCACAACAGAGCAGTACCCTGGACACCGTCTACAGACGCCTCAGATGTTCCTCCACACCTCCGACAGCCACCTCTGCCGCAACTTCTTCAGCGACCAACCCAATGATGCCGAGGTCGACACGGCTACGCCAAAGCGGTTGTACACTTGTCGCATCACTTATTACTCTACATTCATGTCGATCCATTAGGGCTATTTTGGTTCAAAGGAAAAAGTGAAGGAAATACATAGCAATAGGAAATTTTCCTATGGTACTCTACTATTCAATTATTCATGCATTTGGTTGAAAGGAATGGAGCAAAACATCCACCTGGAGCTACTTTTCCTATGCATGAAAACAAGACTAAGTACATTAGTGGCAGAATAACATTCTAACTGTACACACTTTCATATGGTTTCACTTTAATTTGGCCATGTTTCTTTGCATTCCTCTACTCTTCCAATTCCTGTGAACCAATACCCAAGTTGACAGAAATCCTGTGTTTACAAATGCTCTGTTTCCCACGTGCATTCCTATCCTATTCCGGTGTTTTTCCTATCCCCACATTTTCAGAATCCTGCAAGCCAAAGGAGCCCTTACAGAATTACTTCAGTTACAGATAGGTGTCGAAGAAAACTTTGTGTAGTTTGTCCTGCTCCTGTCGCGATGTCGTCCACCTCACCTGAGCTGCTCCATCGACAGAAGCATCCACCATACCAGACATCACGACTCCCGACCATCTTTCGCTGCCTCAGATCTCCTTCCCTACCGCCGACACCCACCGCAACTGCATCACCATCATCGACTCAGCAGATGAACCTGAGGAGTACACGGGTCCACAAGAGAGGTCGCACTCTTTTGTTTCTGCTTATGTTATGCATTGCTTAATATTATCTGCTACTTTATCATCCCGTTCACCTCTTAGACTCCAAGTCAGGTCCGAATTAATGTTCAAACTTGAGTTTTAAAATGCTTGTGGGGCACATATCGAGGCAGCAATGAATAGTATCTCTGTCTATTATCTGGTACACCTAGGGTATGTCTATGTTGTTCATCTTGGGTGGGAAACAAACAGTAAAGCAATCATCATCTGTCTTTTTATTAAAGTAAAGCTATCATCAGCCTGCTATCATTATTTTTGGATCTATCCACTGGTTGTTACCATCACTCTAGATTTCTGCATGCTCTCCTTACATAATCTCACTATATTTTTTCATATGCATGTCAGATATTGTACACAGTCATGCTGAACATGTAGAGAAAAAGAGAAGAGCTTTGTGCGGCAATACAATGTCATGCAGACATTGCTCCATGGTGGGTGCAATGGCAAACCCTCCCCCCCTCCAGATTGTAATCCATAGGAAGATATCTGTTCTGAGGCGGATTCAGACGGAGCTGACCACTCCTATTTACCCCCCGAGGTGTTTGCTCTAACTTGGCATGATGATGTTGGTCATATCATGCATATGTTGCCTTGTAGTGCCTACTTTCAACATGTCGATATGTCATCTGCTTAGTTTAGACATGTTCTGTAATGCCACCTGTTTAGTTTCTATATCATATATGTGAAATATGCAATGCCATCCTGTTTAACCAGGCATCATATATTTGAAATATATCTTGCCAATCCTTTTCTTCATTACATTTCCATTTGTCGATAATATTTGTACATTCAACTACTCTTCTTGTGAATCAGCCATTTGAGTGGGTGATGTAAAAATCTGGTGTGAAAACAAGGTCTTCAGAGCAGACAGTGCTACCCGTCGAAGCAGATCTCTTGCTGGGTCCCGATAGCTCCTCAGAGATGGATTTAGAGACAGATGACCAGTCCTATTCCCCCACCGAGGTGTATGCTCTAACTTGGCACGGTTATACTGCTCATATCATGCATATGGTGTGTTGCATTGCATAGTTTAGACATCATATACACAATATTCAACACCATGTTATTAGTTCAGACATCATATATGCGAATGCCCTATGCTTAGTATATAAATCACATGTGCGAATTATATCATGCGATCCTGATTAGTTAGATAACATGTATGTGAATTATGTCATGCCAACCTGTTTACTAAAGACATCATATAATTATCTCATGCCATCCTATTTAGTTTGTCATCATATCTTTGAATTATGTCATGCTATGCTATCCAGTTTAGATAGAAATCATATATGTGAAATTATGTGATGCTATCCTTTTTAGTTAAACAATATACATGTGAACTATTTCATGCCCTCTTTCCACACTATCTATTGCATCTGTCTCTCATACAATGTCTGTACATTCAACTACTTTTCTTGTTTATCAGACATTTGAATTGGAGGGGGTGATGGCAGTATCTAGCGGAGTAAAAACACGGTATTCAAATAAAATAGTGCTACCTCTTGGTGAGGATAGCACCCCGGTTGTACATGCATGAGAACCAGCCCACCACACATAACCCAGACTCTCGCAGATTGTACCCCTACTCCGATGGACAGAGAACCAGCTTCAGCCAATCTAACCCCAACCACAGTAGATAGTAACCCAGTTCCAGTTGACAAAGCACCATCTCCAGCATAGAGATCCCAAACAAGAGCAGTTAGTATGGCAGATCCAGTGCCCAAAGCGCCAGTACTACCACGGTGAACCCCAACTCCACCAGTTAGTACACCTATTCCTGTGGACGAAGCACAACCAGCCATTCATAGTTTAGCATCTATCGCATTTGATGTTGTTAAATCCTATGTGTGTATCTTCCCATCATGGAAATATTATACTGAAGATGAAGGAAAAAGCCAATTCCAGGTGTTCGTACATGAGTTATGTGTAAGTGATGTTATTCATGGCAAATACTTTGCTTTGTCCCAAACATTCTACCTCCATGCTGGTTATAATACAACAAATGTTCCCATTTTTCTCTATAGAGAAGGACTGATTTGGAAACTCAGGATGAGGTAACCTGTGTTAATACCTCTGCTATCTTCAAGAATGCTTGGTGGAAGTATCAGAATTACCTGAAGAAAATGTACTTCACTGGCAAAGAAACTCATCAAATTCCCTTACTTTCTCCTGAGACACATTTACGACACGATGACTGAGAATGCCTTGTTCTGTACTGGTCCCGAACCAAGAATGTGGTAAGGTCTATGAGCTCATTTTTTTATTTTGAAGTACTATATGCCTGTGTCTTACTATACTCTGTTCGTGTACAAGAAGTGCTTAAACCTGAAGAAGAACTATTCTCATTTAAGATTCCATTGCTATGGTGCATACTGCTTTGCTCTTGTATCACTGTATTTACTCATACAAACTTATTTTTGAATTGAAGGATCCAATCGAAATTCCAATGGCACAACAGGTATGTTTAAACATGTTTCTTTAACAGGTTTGCTCTTCTAAATTGCTCTGTTGATTTCAATTTCAATTGTGTATACAGTTCACTTCTCATATCATGCACATTACTAGCATCACAACAGAGCCAATAGTGTTGTTGTACATGTATACCCGTGTTACCCATCTGAAATCTTGTTGTGCCGTGTAGTTTCCCACACTTGTATTTTTTCAATGCTGCTTTGTCTTGAACTGATATGATTTGAACCGTGTCTCTATTTTGATTTGGGAAGACAATGCAGTGACCATAGGACATAGATATATGTTTGTTTGATGCTTTTATTATGTACTTACTACTTGGCAATAGAAGACTTGGTAGTTTAATCCTGTCCACCTTACTACTGAACTGGTTCACCGAAATGAGTTTCATATTCTACATGCTAAACCTGTTATGTGTCAGCTTGTTTCTTCTTTTAGAATGCTGACAGAATATTTGGGAAGAGTACCTTATTAAGCAATGGTAAAGGAAGTAATGCAGATAAGGTTCAGGATAGTGAGACATCCTTGTTGGTCTCCAACAAAGCTGATAAAACAGCTAAGGAAAACTATCTTGAAGACAGTGAGACAACCCCAAAGTCCTGTCTTGATGTAGTGTTCGAGTTACTGGCCACTACCGCTGGCACAAGCTCTTCGAACTCACTTTCTGAATCAGTTCAGTTTCTTGAGTCTCAACTACAAGCTGAAAGACATCGATCAGCTGTGCTGCAACAAGAAGCCGAAGGACTGAGGAAGTCCCTGGAGAATTCAGATGCATACTTTCTGGTGCAACAGCTAGGTTGGAGGATTTTAGCGCCAAACAGGAGAAAGCTAATAAGCTTGCTAAGCTTATTGCCAGCATGGTGGATACCCAGGATAACGTTTCTTGAGCTCTTGTGATGTTGTTTCAGTTATGGACTTGTTTTGCTGCCGCTCGTTTATTTGCACTGGTCACCAACTTTGATAACTAGTGTATGTAATATGCTGCTTTGTTCCCCATATTTGCACTGGTGGCGAACTTTGATGCCCAGTGGATGTAATATGTGTAATAGCCATAATAGCCTAGCGTAAGTTGCTTGCTTATTTATTTCCTTGTTGTCTTGTTTATTTGTATGCTTGTAGTCACTGCAGTTCTTTTTCCATGGTTTGCTTATGGCCGCAATAAACTATTTTGTAAAACTAGGCCACAATAACCATGGGCTACATATCTACTATAGTGACCATGGGCCTCCTATGCCTTCTACGGGCCGTAGAAACAATGGGCCTTCTACGGGTCGTATGATCGATTGGCTAAACATGGGCTAATAACGAACCGCATTATTGGTCGTAAATGGGCTAGAGAGGGAATCGTCCGTTCATGGGCTGACCATAACGGGCCGTTAATAGGCTGATGTGTATAACAGGCTTGTTTCTATCAAGAGGCATAACGGGTCGTTAATGGGCGTATTTGATGACGCTATGAAAATGGCCCAACTGATTAACGGGCCACAAACAGGCCGACCTTAACCACGGGCTGAATTTGGCCCACAACCGAAAGAGGCCAGTAACGGACCATAAGTAATTAAATGCTGCAAATCAGCCCAAGAATAAATTGGCCCTGAGAAGGCCGAAAGATAACACGGGCTGGAAACGGCCCAATGGAATAATGGGCCGTTAATGGGTAAAAAGTGATACACTGTTCATTACGGGCCAGTTTCACCACGGGCCATTAATGGGCCAAGAGTTACAAAGGGCCTCATATGGGCCGAAAGACATCATGGGCCATACATGGGCTCGAAGTTACAACGGGCTGGAATCATATTGGACGCCCCAGATGACGCTACTGGGCCTAATTCGGATAGGCCATAATGGGCCCTGAGTTAGCGGGCTGTAAATGGGTTGTATGCGAACAGGCCGCTAACAGGCTTTAAGTGGGCCGACCGTTACCTTTTGACCAGGTCAAACGGGCCGGCCTTTTGACCTGAATGGGCCACTATTGGTCCAAGCCACGTGTCGACGTATCATAGGCGCGTCCCATCCATTCGCTGGATGAAAACTGTCCCAACGCTGAGCCGACACGTGGTTTTACACGTGGAAAATCCCCATTGGTCCGGGCTATTAACGGGTTATCGGATCCAAACCGGAACCCGATAGCTTAACGGCGACCCGTTACGATGGATGCCACGTGTCGGTTACCCTTGACGAAAGCGCTTCCATGACGCACCATTTATCGTCCTGGAAGTGGACACTTCCATGATGATATTTTTGGTATTGTCATGGAACACTTCTATGACAACACAAGTATGACTATCTTGATTCTATTATAAAATCGTCATGGATGTACATGCATGACAGAAAACAAGACCTACTGTGACAAACACGTATCATCATGGAAGTGTAATTTTTTTAGTGTTTCAATCACTTCTCTTTTTGTAAAAGTTTTTAGGTTCCCCTCTATATTTTTTGTTTTTAAACTTTATAAAAGCACTCAGCAGAATAAAATGACTTCCTAAAACTTCCGGGTTGTCTCCCTGGCGGCACTTTCTTTAAAGCCATTAAGCTAGGCATAAAGTGCTCAAGTGATGGATCCACCCGGATCCCAAGGTATATCAAAGCCAATTTTAATTAACAATGATTTGGCATTTAGTAGTGATCACAAAGCAACATATATCATGCAATGACGAAGTCTAACTCTCTTCCTATGCATCGGCATGTCATACAAGAACAATTCATGCACATCAAGTAAAGGCCAATACATAGCATAAGAAGTTTCTTGCAATTTTATCGTGTTGTAAACATAGAGAGGTGGAGATACAGTTCCTCTCTCATAATAATTGCAAGTAGGAGCAGCAAGCACATGCATATTATATTCATCAAAATCATCATGTGTAGTAGCAAAATGCAACCCATCAACATAATCCTTAATAAGAGCAAACTTCTCTGATATAGTGTAGTTGGGAGAATTCAAAAAGATAATAGGACTATCATGCGTGGGTGCAATAGCAACAATTTCATCTTTACCTAATAATAAAGGGGCTATTGCTTCTTCCTCCCTAATTTTGGTCCGTCATTACGAGATTTTCGTCCGTCCGTCGTTATAGGATTTTCGTACGTCGTAAAAAATAGTTTGACCTTTTTTCTCTCGATCTCCCGTACATGGACCCGCTTGGGCCTCTGGCTGTCCGTCAGAAGCCTGCGTTGTGGCCCAACAATGAATCCGGCAAAAAATAGCTGCTGCTTTGAGGGATCGAACTCACCACCAGCCATAAGTTTTCCTTATGTAGATCCAGCTGATCTAAATCATGCTTGTGTAAACAAAAGAGGTTTCGTATATATTGTATAGTACCACCTCGCTTCTTTGCGTAAAATTTCACCAATTTATATATGAGTATAAGTTGAAATCAATAAGTACCCTAAGATTGATAAGGAGAGGGTAATAAGTGGGCCGATGCATCAGAAATTAATGGAGAGACAGAGAGAGATCCGCCATTCATGGAGGGATTCGTGGGAGAAAAATGATGCGATTAAATGGGCTGATGCACAATGGCCACTCCATTCATGGAGCGATTAGTGGGAAAAAGTAATGCGATTAAATCGGTTAATACACACAGCCACGCCGCTCCTGTGGCCAATTAGATCAGAGTTAATTGAGAGAGTCCACTAATTAATGGGAGGGAAAGGGATTCCTTATGTTAATTCTCGGACCACTTCTCGAGCAAATATACACACTAACTATTCACTTTTAATATAATTTGTAGTTTTTTTTGCATATTATTGATAAAACACATATAATTTCACCCAAAAGACCACACATATAATTCATATGGACTCAATTTTTTGACAAAAAATTTCAGGCGTCTACTGCCCGACTCAATCACGTTGGACGTCAAGGACACCCGCCCATTCATGCTGTCACCATCGAGATAGAGGTCAGAATCAAGGATGGCTACAGACGACTTATCCGATACCAGGAACCCCATTTCGCTCGTTCTGTCAATCCCATACCTAGCGTCGAGATCACATTTGCACTCGCAAAGTTTTCGGGTTTTGCATGGAGACTGGAATTTCATCAACCGGTCACATTAACTTTCAAAGAAGAAACTCCAAAATTCACAGCCAATAGGCGATGCGTTGTCTACCTACTACAACCTTAATGTGGGTAGCACATTTTTTTACTACGACCAATCTTAACAAGGTTCATCATCCATTCACCAGGAGGGCCTTGACTTCCTTCACTACTTATAAGTTGAGCCGTTTAACTACATTGTCATCTACTTCATGGTAATTGGTGATTTAGTTCGGATCATGCATGCATCAAGTTTGGTAATTGTTGATTTAGTTTGGACGATGCATGCATCAAGTTTAACAGAGGCTGGTGTTGAATGAACGGATAAGTTGGCCACCATTCCTGATGGTAGCAAATATTAGAATTGACAACATGGATGGGTCGGGCATGTAAGCATTTGTTTCTCCCGTTGCAACGCATGGGCATATTTGCTAGTGTTTAACATAAGGAACTATAGCAAGTTCATCTCCATAAGCATCATTCATATTGGCATCATGGCCACAAGCATAGCAAGCATCAAGTTCATCAAAAAGGGATATTTCAAACGAATCAACGGGATCATAGCAATTATCATAGCATTCTTCCTTCGGTAAGCACGAAGGAAAATTAAACAATGTATGAGTTGAAGAGTTACTCTCATTAGAAGGTGGGTACGAGTAGCTAATCCGCTCTTCCTCCTTTTGTTCTTCGCTTTCCTCCTCATCTTCTTCATCCAATGAGCTCACAGTTTCATCAATTCCTTCTTCCATAGACTCCTGCAAAATATTAGTCTCTTCTTGGACAGCGGAGAAGTCCTCAATATATGGTTTAATATAAGTATTAGAAGAATAATTTTCATAGCAATATTTAAGTATGGCAAAATTTTCAGATTTGTAAAGAGTAGCATCATACTTTTCAATCAAAGAAGCAATTTCATAAGCACCCTTAAAAGCAACAAATTCTTCAATTTGTTCAACATCAAAGTAATTATAAACACCCTTGGCATAAGAAGATAAGATTCCATTATCTCTAAACTCACATTGGTAGGGAAGGGGTCGGTGCAACAAACCTTCACGTATGTTACCCGAACTATACACAGGCACAATGGCAAGGAAGCAGACAGCACCAAGCATCCAAGACGAAACCAAGCAAGAAGAGAAGCACTTTGGGAGGCCAAAGGGCGGATCAAGAAGACCAAGACAAGCCAAGACAGCAAGACATCGCCAAGGGATAGCCTCCCTTGCCGGGCAGGTGAGCTCGGTCAGGTCGAGGCCGCCCCTAGGACGAAGCCAATATTTCCCCAGCAGGCCTGCCGGGGCAGCTGATGGCGATCCACCCCGCCAAGACTCCACCGCTCCACCGCATCGCAACACAAGTCACCTATCAGTGCGGTGTCGAGCCTCCAGGTGATTAAGTGGCTGTTATTTGGCACGTGGCAGCCATTGGGAAGGAAGATTACCTCCATGTGACACCCGTCCAGAAGCGTGTCAAGCAACCAAGTGGAAGATGACTAAGCGGCGCGACAGGCTTGCCGGGCTGCATCCACAGCGTGAGACCTAGCAGTGCATTTAATGCACTTTGTCCTGACTGCCAGAGTTAGGTATGATAGCACTGTTGGCTATCTAATAAATAGATAATGACTGTTCTGCCATTGTGGTAACCCCTTGGCCTATAAAAGGAGGACCGTGGCAACCATAGAAAGGATTCGGACCCTTGTACACTCATATGCGCATAGCTGCTCTCCCCGAGGCAACCTTGCCGGGCTTGAGCGCTGCATGATCTTCACGGTCCCTCCATCAATCCACCAAAAGCAGGAGTAGGGCTTTACGCTTCAGAGCTGCCCGAACCTGGGTAAAAACCACCGGCGTCAACATTGTCGTGCTGTCCCATGGCCTCTGCTCTTTGTGCAACGTGATCCTCCCCCTTGCCGAACCACAAGGGGCTGATAGCCCCATAGGTGATCGTGTTCCACCGCGACATCTTTGGCGCGCTAGGTAGGGGGGGGCGCGTGCGCGAACCCGAGGTTGTGATCAGTACGTCAATCTTCATCATCGTCATCTTCTTCATCGACTTCAGCACTCATGGCGCCCAAGAAGAAGCTCGGCGCAGCAGCTCATCCTTCCACCTCGAAGGCTCCCACTCACGTAGCCGCTGACACTGCGGGCGCGGCGGCGGCGTTGGGAGACGCGGACGCCGTGGGGGACGTGACCGGCGCAGGCGGCGTTGTCATCGTTTCCCCTGCGGCCGAAGAGGGAGCGGAAGGCGCCGGGGGAGGGCAGCATCAACAACATCCCGATGGCCGTGTTCCACAGGGCGCGGATGGGGAGGATGTGTAGTCTCCACCCCTCCACCGCACTGATGGGCACAGCCGCCATGACAACGCCCACTCTGGCGCAAGTCGTGACCCTCAAGCTATCCCTACTACGGGCGCAGCTACGGGGAATGCGCCTTGCCCGGAGCAGGGTAACCAAGGCGAAGCACCGAACGGGGTCGCCAACCCCCAGGCGCACCCCGCTCGCCACCGTACTACCATGACGACTGGCTCTCAATGGCGAGAACGCGGCATTACCACTGCTGGTGCTACCAGGAGTCGAGCGACGTCGCGGTCTGCATCGCCATCTATGCCGAGCAGTGCTTCGGAGGCCATGGCACGGGCCCAGCTCCTGTTGAGGTTTCCGCCAGCGACCAATCAAATGGATGAGTGGAGAGCCACCATCCAGAGTTTGATCTGCTTTGCTAAAGCAGAAGGATCGCAGCGAGCAGGTCAGCCACGGCACCCGCAAGCACAAACAACACAAGCTCCTGACCGTGCGGAGGGAGCCGCCCCAACGGTGCAATCCCCTCTGCGACGGCCAGCGCAGAGGCTGCAACCAGAACTGCGCGACCAGGAGCCCGACGAAGTATCAATGGCTTCGTCTGACCCTCAGGCCCGTCGAGACCAACGGCAGGTCCTGGAAGACCGGCGGAGAAAAGACGCGCGCATCACTATAGAGCGGCGCCACGAAACCCGCCGCCAGTCTGACTGGTGCAATGGCCCAGACGTCGACGAACCCGCGCCCAGTGAAGGTGGATACCTACCTTTCGAGGTTGGGTGCCTGATACGTCTCCAATGTATCTATAATTTTTGATTGTTCCATGCTATTATATTATCCATCTTGGATATTTTATATGCATTTATATGCTATTTTATATGATTTTTGGGACTAACCTATTAACCTAGAGCCCAGTGCCAGTTTCTGTTTTTTCCTTGTTTTTGAGTTTCGCAGAAAAGGAATATCAAACGGAGTCCAATTGGCCTGAAAATTTACGGAGAATATATTTGGAAAATATGAATAATACTGGAACGAAAAGATATCGGAGAGGAGTCCCGAGGCCACCACAAGGGTGGAGGGAGCCCCCCTAGGGCGTGCCCCCCCCCATCCTTGTCGTCGCCTCGTGGGCCCCCTTGACTTGTCCCCGACTCCAACACCTCTTATAAATCACAAAAACCCTAGAACAAAACCTAGATCGGGAGTTCCACCGCCGCAAGCCTCTGTAGCCACCAAAAACCAATTGGGACCCTGTTCCGGCACCCTGCCGGAGGGGGAAATCATCACCGATGGCCATCTTCATCGTCCCGGAGCTCTCCATGACGAGGAGGGAGTAGTTCACCCTCGGGGCTGAGGGTATGTACTAGTAGCTATGTGTTTGATCTCTCTCTCTCTCTCGTGTTCTTGATTTGGCACGATCTTGATGTACCGCGAGCTTTGCTATTATAGTTGGCTCTTATGATGTTTCTCCCTTCTACCTTCTTGTAATGGATTGAGTTTTCCCTTTGAAGTTATCTTATCGGATTGAGTCTTTAAGGATTTGAGAACACTTGATGTATGTCTTGCATGTGCTTATCTGTGGTGACAATGGGATATTCACGTGATCCACTTGATGTATGTTTTGGTGATCAACTTGCGGGTTCTGTGACCTTGTGAACTTATGCATAGGGGTTGGCACATGTTTTCGTTTTGACTCTCCGGTAGAAACTTTGAGGCACTTTTTGAAGTTCTTTGTGTTGGTTTGAATAGATGAATCTGAGATTGTGTGATGCATATCGTATAATCAAACCCACGGATACTTGTGGTGACATTGGAGTCTCTAGGTGACATTAGGGTTTTGGTTGATGTGTATCTTAAGATGTTATTTTAGTATGAACTCTAGGGCTATTTGTGGCACTTATAGGAATAGCCCAATAGATCGATCGGAAAGAATAACTTTGAGGTGGTTTCGTACCCTACAATAATCTCTTTGTTTGTTCTCCGCTATTAGTGACTTTGGAGTGACTCTTTGTTGCACGTCGAGGGATTGTTATATGATCTAATTATGTTATCATTGTTGAGAGAACTTGCACTAGTGAAAGTATGAACCCTAGGCCTTGTTTAAAAGCATTGCAATACCGTTTTTGCTCACTTTTGTTACTTACTACCTTGCTGTTTTTATATTTTTAGATTACAAAAACCTATATCTACCATCCATATTGCACTTGTATCACCATCTCTTCGCCGAACTAGTGCACCTATACAATTTACCATTGTATTGGGTGTGTTGGGGACACAAGAGACTCTTTGTTATTTTGTTGCAGGGTTGTTTGAGAGAGACCATCTTCATCCTACGCCTCCCACGGATTGATAAACCTTAGGTCATCCAGTTGAGGGAAATTTGCTACTGTCCTACAAAACTCTGCGCTTGGAGGCCCAACACGAGTCTACAAGAAGAAGGTTGTGTAGTAGACATCAAGCTCTTTTCTGGTGCCGTTGCCGAGGAGGTTAGTGCTTGAAGGTATATCTTTAGATCTTGCAATTGAATCTTTTAGTTTCTTGTTTTATCACTAGTTTAGTCTATAAAAGAAAACTACAAAAAAAATGGAATTTAGGTTGCCTCATATGCTTCATCTTTTTAATGTTTTTCGTGAAAATAAGGATTCCAATAATTGTACCAAAGTGTTAGAAGAAGAATGCAATAAAATGTTTGGCACTAAATCTTTGAATGATGAGCATGATTGCAATGTTGTTAGTATGAATTCTAGTCCTAATGATGATTGCCCTAGTCATGATAAAAATGTTTCTTATAAGCATGTCAATTTTTGTGGAGTGCATAGAATTTTCAATTACACACCAAAAAGGGAAGATAAATTTTGCAAGAGGCATAAGTATTTAGAAACTAAATGGTTGCAAGAGATGCTAGTTGTTTGTGCTGAAAGATTTAATTTTTCTCGCCATCCTTGTGAACTTTGCAATGAACGTGGTCATTTTAATTTCCAATGTGAATTATTTCATGATTGAATTGTGTCCAAAAATTGTGATAACCTCATTACCCTTGAGCATCATGATGAACTTAGTCTATTTTGGGGTATGAAGAAATGAAACATAAAACTAACGATGTTCCAGATTGGGTTCTCATGAAAATAATTGATTTTGATCTAAATGAAATTTATATGTATTGTGCGATGAATTGCATTGAGAATCCTTATATTGCCAATTACTTGAAGACAAGAAAAAAAATAGAAGATGAAGAGAATACTAATGAAGGGGAAGAGGTTTCCCAATATCCTCCTATTTTTTCTTATGATGAATCAGGTAACAAGGAGGAGCTTTTTATTCAACCAATCTCATCAATAAAGAGCTCCAAAAAGGTGATTAAACCTACACATGATGTGGAGAAGAAAAAGAAAAGACAGAGAAGCAAAGGTAAAAAGGTATCCCTCCCAAATGATGTTGCTCCTGTTATTGCTATGCCTATTACTCATTGTGATGATAATAATTGCTATACTATTGGTGCCATTCATACTATTAATGATGAAAGTGATTATGCTTATGATATGCAAAGGCACAAGCTTGGGGATGCTATGTTTGATGAGAATGACATGCTTGAGAATTTATTTGCTGCAATTAATGTTTGTCCCAAGCTTGGGGATGCTATGTTTGATGAAGATGATATTTTTAGTCCCCCAAGTTTTGATGAGAAAATTTATTATGATGAAAGCATGCCTCCTATTTATGATGATTATATTGATGAAAGTGGGTTTGGAAGAGTGTCAACTCTAGGTAATAATGATCCCACTATTTTGGAGGGTGTTGAATCTTTTCACAATATTGATAAAAGTGGATTTGGAGAGGTCATGACTTTATTTAGTAATGATTCCACTATTTCGGAAGAGGTTCCAATTGACTATGATGAGAACAAAGTTGCTACTTATGATGATTATTGTGATGATACTTACGTTATAAAAAGTAGTGATAATTATTGTCATAATTTTGAATATCCTTTTACTGAACATTACTCTTTTAATGTGGAAACAATTTATAGTATTCAAGTTTCATACGATACTCCCACTGTTCCGAATGAGAAGAAATTTGCTTATGTGGAGAGTAGTAAAATTTCTATGCTTGTGGATCATGAAAAGAATGCTTTATGTGATAGTTATATTATTGAATTCATTCATGATTCCACTGAAAATTATTATGAGAGAGAAATATGTGCTCTTACATATTGCAATAATATCAAGTTTCCTCTCTATGTGTTGAAATTTTTGAAGTTGCACTTGTTTTGCCTTCCTATGCAAGTTGATTATTGTTCCCATAAGTTGTTTGATCACAAAATCCCTATGCATATAAGGTTAGGCTTAAATGTTCTAGTCATATGCTTCATGATGCTCTCTTTGTGTTTCAATTCTTATCTTTTATGTGAGCATCATAGAAATCATCATGCCTAGCTTAAAAGGCATTAAAGAAAAGCGCTTGTTGGGAGACAACTCAATATTTACCCCTACTGTTTTTGTGTGTTCACATGATTAAGATACTGTAGTAATCATGTTTTATAGCTTTTTTTCTTCAATAAAGTGCCAAGTAAAGCCTTTGGGATAGTGTGGATAATAGTTGACTTGATTCTGTGCAAAAACAGAAACTTTTGTGCCCAGTCCAGGAATTTCTAAAATTCACTGGAACGTTATTTTGATCTGATTTTTTTACAAAAGATTGATATAAAAATTGTCTATGTTTTCCTAATTTTTCAGAATATTTGGAGTTACATAAGTATGACCTTAATTCAGATCTTTACAGACTGTTCTGTTTTTGACAGATTCTGTTTTCGATGCATAGTTTGCTTGTTTTCTAGTTTCTATGTCTTATATTGCTTAATATAAATTGTAGAAATGATAGGGTACAGTAGGAATCATGTGACAAAAGTTATGAATCTTGTATTGACATTACCAAAGTGAATGATTTGTTTTATTATACTAACGGATCTCACGAAGGTTTCGTTAAGTTTTGTGTGATTGAAGTTTTCAAGTTTTGGGTGAGATATCGATATGAAGAGAATAACGAGTGACAAGACCATAAGCTTGGGGATGCCCGAGGCACCCCAAGGTAACATTCAAGGAAGATCCAAGCAACTAAGCTTGGGGATGCCCCGGATGGCATCACCTCATTCATCTCCAACATTATCGGTAACCTTACTTGGAGCTATATTTTTATTCGTCACATGATATGAGTTTTGCTTGGAGCGTCATTTTATTTTATTTTAAATTTTCTTGCTGTTATTTATAATAAGGTTTTGTATCTTTTATTTCAATAAAAGTGTCAAGGATAGCCTTCACCATGCTCAATTTACAAGTATATGAGATGCTGTTTCAAAACAGAAAGTTTATCGCTATTGCAAAAATTCCCTAGAAAAGTCAGAATGTGATAAAAGCTTGAAATTTTTACACAATATACAATGATAAATTATCTACAATGTGGTAAATTTTAATAATTTTTTGAGTTAAATAAGTATGGATTCTCCTTAGTCCTTTACAGACTGTCCTGTTTAGACAGATTGCTGTTATGTTTGCATTGTTTGCATATGTTTGCTTGTTTAATGAGTCTATTTTGAGGATAGGAGTCTTAAATATGCAGAGGCATTTAGTATGAAATATCAAATAATAATTTTAGTGATTTTCTACAGTAAAGAATGATAAGGTTATGCGTTGATTTATACTAACTTATCTCACTAGTTCTTGTTAAGTTTTGTGTGCATGAAGTTTTTAAGATTTAGGGAAACCGTGATATAAAAGGAATTAAGGAGACACAAAAGCTCAAGCTTGGGGTTGCCCAAGGCATCCCTAGTTAATATTTCAATAAGTCTCAAGCATCTAAGCTTGGGGATGCCCCGGTTGGCATCCCACCTTTCTTCATCAACAATTATCGGTTAGTATCGGTTGAGCCTAAGTTTTTGCTTCTTCACATGATGTGTGCTATTTTTAGAATGTCATTTTATTTTGTTTTGCTTGCTGTTTGAATAAAGTACTTAATATCTGAAATTCTTTTATGAGAGAGAGTCCTCACATATCAACATAATTATTTGACTACTCATTGATCTTCACTTATATCTTTTGGAGTAGTTTGTCAGTTGCTCTAGTACTTCACTTATATCTTTTTAGAGCACGACAGTGGTTTTATTTTGAAGAAATTGATGAACTCTCATGCTTCACTTATATTATTTTGAGAGTCTCTAAACAGCATGGTAATTTGCTTAGGTTATGAATTTAGTCCTATTATGATGGGCATCCAAGAGGGATATAATAAAAACTTTCATATAAGAGCGTTGAATACTATGTGAAGTTTGATTCATTATGATTGTTTTGAGATATAAAGATGGTGATATTAGAGTCATGCTAGTGAGTAATTGTGGATTTGAGAAATACTTGTGTTAAGGTTTGTGATTCCCGTAGCATGCACATATGGTGAACCGTTATGTGATGAAGTCGGAGCATGATTTATTTATTGATTGTCTTCCTTATGAGGGGCGGTCGGGGACGAGCGATGGTCTTTTCCTACCAATCTATGCCCCTAGGAGCATGCGCGTAGTACTTCGTTTCGATAACTAATAGATTTTTGCAATAAGTATGTGAGTTCTTTATGACTAATGTTGAGTCCAAGGATTATACGCACTCTCACCCTTCCATCATTGTTAGCCTCTCTAGTACCGCGCAACTTTCGCCGGTACCATACACCCACCATATACCTTCCTCAAAACAGCCACCATACCTACCTATTATGGCATTTCCATAGCCATTCCGAGATACATTGCCATGCAACTTCCACCGTTCCGTTTTACTATGACACCCTTCATCATTGTCATATTGCTTTGCATGATCATGTAGTTGACATAGTATTTGTGGCAAAGCCACCATTCATAATTTTTATACATGTCACTCTTGATCATTGCACATCCCGGTACACCGCCGGAGGCATTCATATAGAGTCATATTTTGTTCTAAGTATTGAGTTGTAATTCTTGAGTTGTAAGTAAATAAAAGTGTGATGATCTTCATTATTAGAGCATTGTCCCATGTGAGGAGAGAGATGATGGAGACTATGATTCCCCCATAAGTCGGGATGAGACTCCGGACGAAAAAAAAGAGGCCAAAAAAATGAGAGAAGGCCCAAATAAAAAAAAGAGAAAAAAGAGAGAAAAGAGAGAAGGGGCAATGTTACTATACGTTTACCACACTTGTGCTTCAAAGTAGCACCATGATCTTCATGATAGAGAGTCTCCTATTTTGTCACTTTCATATACTAGTGGGAATTTTTCAATATAGAACTTGGCTTGTATATTCCAATGATGGGCTTCCTCAAATTGCCCTAGGTCTTCGTGAGCAAGCGAGTTGGATGCACACCCACTTAGTTTCTTTTTGAGCTTTCATACACTTATAGCTCTAGTGCTTCCGTTGCATGGCAATCCCTACTCATGCACATTGATATCTATTGATGGGCATCTCCATAGCCCTTTGATACGCCTAGTTGATGTGAGACTATCTCCTTCTTTTTGCCTTCTCCACAACCACCTTCTATTCCACCCATAGTGCTATGTCCATGGCTCACGCTCATGTATTGCGTGAAAGTTGAAAAGGTTTCAGAACACCAAAAGTATGAAACGGGGTTGTGCATGATTTGAATATTTTGTGTGATGAAGATGGAGCATAGCCAGACTATATGATTTTGTAGGGATAGCTTTCTTTGGCCATGTTATTTTGAGAAGACATAATTGCCTTGTTATTATGCTTGAAGTATTATTGTTTTTATGTCAATATTAAACTTTTGTTTTGAATCTTATGGATCTGAATATTCATGCCACAATAAAGAAAATTAAATGGATAAATATGTTAGGTAGCATTCCACATCAAAAATTCTGTTTTTATCATTTACCTACTCGAGGACGAGCAGGAATTAAGCTTGGAGATGCTTGATACGTCTCCAATGTATCTATAATTTTTTATTGTTTCATGCTATTATATTATCCATCTTGGATGTTTTATATGCTATTTTATATGATTTTTGGGACTAACCTATTAAACTAGAGCCCAGTGCCAGTTTCTGTTTTTTCCTTGTTTTTGAGTTTCGCAAAAAAGGAATATCAAACGGAGTCCAATTGGCCTGAAAATTTACGGAGAATATTTTTGGAAAATATGAATAATACTGGAACGAAAAGATATCAGAGAGGAGTCCCGAGGCCACCACAAGGGTCGAGGGCTCCCCCCCTAGGGTGCGCCCCCCGTCCTTGTCGTCGCCTCGTGGGCCCCCTTGACTTGTCCCCGACTCCAACACCTCTTATAAATCCCAAAAACCCCAGAACAAAACCTAGATCGGGAGTTCCGCCACCACAAGCCTCTGTAGCCACCAAAAACCAATCGGGACCCTGTTTCGGCACCCTGCCGGAGGGGGAAATCATCACCGGTGGCCATCTTCATCGTCCCGGCGCTCTCCATGACAAGGAGGGAGTAGTTCACCCTCGGGGCTGAGGGTATGTACCAGTAGCTATGTGTTTGATCTCTCTCTCTCTCGTGTTCTTGATTTGGCACGATCTTGATGTACCGCGAGCTTTGCTATTATAGTTGGATCTTATGATGTTTCTCCCCTCTACCTTGTAATGGATTGAGTTTTCCCTTTGAAGTTATCTTATCAGATTGAGTCTTTAGGGATTTGAGAACACTTGATGTATGTCTTGCATGTGCTTATCTGTGGTGACAATGGGATATTCGCGTGATCCACTTGATGTATGTTTTGGTGATCAACTTGCGGGTTCTGTGACCTTGTGAACTTATGCATAGGGGTTGGCACACATTTTTGTCTTGACTCTCCGGTAGAAACTTTGAGGCACTCTTTGAAGTTCTTTGTGTTGGTTTGAATAGATGAATCTGAGATTGTGTGATGCATATCGTATAATCAAACCCACGGATACTTGTGGTGACATTGGAGTATCTAGGTGACATTAGGGTTTTGGTTGATGTGTATCTTAAGGTGTTATTTTAGTACGAACTCTAGGGATGTTTGTGGCACTTATAGGAATAGCCCAATAGATCGATCAGAAAGAATAACTTTGAGGTGGTTTCGTACCCTACAATAATCTCTTCGTTTGTTCTCCGCTATTAGTGACTTTGGAGTGACTCTTTGTTGCACGTTGAGGGATTGTTATATGATCTAATTATGTTATCATTGTTGAGAGAACTTGCACTAGTGAAAGTATGAACCCTAGGCCTTGTTTCGAAGCATTGCAATACCGTTTTCGCTCACTTTTGTTACTTACTACCTTGCTGTTTTTATATTTTCAGATTACAAAAACCTATATCTACCATCCATATTGCACTTAAATCACCATCTCTTCGCCGAACTAGTGCACCTATACAATTTACCATTGTATTGGGTGTGTTGGGGACACAAGAGACTCTTTTGTTATTTGGTTACAGGGTTGTTTGAGAGAGACAATCTTCATCCTACGCCTCCCATGGATTGATAAACCTTAGGTCATCCACTTGAGGGAAATTTGCTACTGTCCTACAAAACTCTGCGCTTGGAGGCCCAACACGAGTCTACAAGAAGAAGGTTGCATAGTAGACATCAGTGCCTTGCCTTCTCTCGCGAGCTGCGGCAAGTCCATTGGCCATCTGCCCACGTCTTCAAGCCAGAAATACCAGAGAAGTATGATGGGAGACTGAACCTGGCAGAGTTCTTGAGCATCTACACCTTTGCTGTTCAAGCCGCCGGAGGAAGAGATGAGAAGGTCTTCGCCAACTACTTCCCTTTGGCACTCAAGACAAACATGAGGTTGTGGCTGATGCACCTGCCGGAGAATTCCATTTCGTCTTGGGCTGACCTGTGCCATGAATTTGTTGTCGCCTTCACGGGCGGCCATCAAGAGCCAGGACGACCCAGTGACCTACAACTCCTCCCATAGAAGGAAGGAGAGAGTTTGCGGAAGTACATGCAGAGGTTTAGCCGGGTGCACAGAAACATTCCAGATATCCACCCGGCAGCTGTGATTGCTGCGTTCCAGTCGAATGTGCGCAACAGGAGGATACGTTCCAAGATGAACGTCCAGTTGCCCAAGACTGTGAATGAGCTATACACCTTGGCAGATAAGTGTGCCCGTACTAAGGAAGGGAGGCGACTCCCTGGAGAGTAGGACGGCGTCGAGGTTGACTCAGAAGACGACAACGATGCCATCAACCCAAAGAGGTAGAATAAGAGGCGCAACAAGAAGCGTAAAGAAAACACAGTACTGGCTGTCGAAGGTTCCGGCACCCCCAGCACTGGCAAGAAGGCCAAGACCGAAGCCCCCGGCAAGGAAGATTCCGCGTGCACTGATTGTCGGGAGGCGGCGGCGGCCGACAAACCTGGGAAGGCTGACGGACCATATTGCAAGATCCACCGAACCAAGGGCCATGATCTCCAAGAGTGTCACCAAGTTGAGAAACTCGTCAAGAAGCAGAAAGCTGAGTACAAGAAGCGCGACAAGGAGAGAGATCAAGAAGGCGCTGGCAGGAAGGGCCGAGGTGGCAGAGGAGGCCGCCGCCGCAAGTCTCCTCAGCACTAAGAGAAACCTGCTAAAGGCCGCGAGAAGAAGGAAGGTGATGACGAAAGTGATGAAGGGGATGATGAGGAAACCAGTGAGCAAGAGTTCCAGAAAGCAATTGAGGCCCTGTGCGTTGACAGAGGTGCATCTTTGCACTCCTCTCACCTCCAGCTCAAACAGTGGGCTCATGAAGTCAATGTCCTAGAGCCTACAGTAGATTCCCGGAAACTGCTCAAATGGTCCCGCACGCCTATCATCTTTGATGAAGAGGACCACCCCGACCGCACCACTGTGGTAGGGTGTTTGCCGTTGTTGGTCTCACTAACAATCCGCAACCTCAAGGTCACAAAGATGTTAGTTGACGGTGGGGCAGGGTTGAATCTGATTTCCCCCAAGGTAATTAGTAAGCTTCAGATATCAGATGAAGAGCTCAAGACCACTGGCAAATTTCAAGGAATCAACCCCGGCAGGAGCCGTCCTAAGGGGAAGATTACACTGCCGGTGAAATTTGGTGGAGAGCTGAACTACCAGACCAAGAAAGTTGTGTTTGATGTGGTTGATCTTCCGTTATTGTACAATGGGGTTCTTGGTCGTCTGGCCTTGGCAAAGTTCATGGCGGCATCTCACTATGCCTATAACACATTGAAAATGCCAGGGCCAATGGGTGTCATTTCCATCCCATCGGACAAGAAAGACACGATCATATGCGTGGATAAGATGTACCGGGATGCGGTCGCTGCCGAGGCCACTGAAGTTGCAGCTCCCGCCAAGGAAAGCAAGAAAGGAAAGAAGGCTAGTAGGGATACCGGCAAGGAATCCGGGAAGCGCACCTCTACGGAGTGTGTTGCACCCGTCGATGACTTGCCGGAGAGTTCCACAAGCAAGAGATCCAAAGTTACCTCACCTGCTGTAAAGAAGGTCCCGGCAGGGCTTGTTGGCGTTGATGGTACATTCACCATCAGCTCCACCCTTGATGACAAATAGGAAGGAGCGCTCCATGACGTCCTGCGGGCGAATGTTGATGTGTTTGCTTGGCAACCATCTGACATCCCCGACGTTCCCAGGGAGGTAATCGAGCACCACCTTGCTGTCTGCCCTCATGCTCGGCCCATCAATCAGAAGGTCAGGAAACAAGCTTTGGAGCGGCAGTAGTTCATTGCCAAAGAGATCAAGAAACTTGAAGCGGCTGGTTTGGTCAGAGGAGTGTTATATCCAACATGGTTGGCAAAGCCGGTGGTGGTGCGCAAGTCTAATGGGAAATGGAGGCTTTGCATAGACTTCACAGACCTAAACAAGGCATGCCCGAAGGACCCTTTCCCCTTGCCGCGCATCGACCAGATCGTGGATTCCACTTCTGGGTGTGATCTGCTTTCCTTCTTGGATGCATACTCCGGATACCATCAGATATTCATGTCCAAGGAAGACGAAGAGAAGACCGCGTTCATAACCCCGTGTGGCACATACTACTTCGTGCGGATGCCCTTCGGGTTAAAGAGCGTTGGGTCCACTTTTGCAAGAGCAGTACAAATTGGGTTTGAGTCTCAGTTGCATAAGAATATTGAAGCTTACATGGATGATATAGTGGTCAAAACCAAGGACAAGTCAACACTCATTCAGGACTTGGAAGAGACCTTTGCAAATTTGGGCAAGATCAACTTGAAGTTGAACCCTGAGAAGTGTGTGTTTGGTGTTCCCTCCGGCAAGCTACTTGGCTTCTTTGTGTCTCACCGGGGGATAGAGGCCAACCCCGACAAGATCAAGGCAATCGAGCAGATTCAAGCACCCAAGACAATCAAGGATGTGAGGCGTTTAACTAGATGTGTTGCCGCGTTGAGTAGGTTCATTTCGAAGTCCGCCAAGCGCGCCTTGCCGTTCTTCAAAATTTTGAAGAAGGCAGGGCCAATGAAGTGGACCCCAGAAGCAGAAGCAGTGCTGCGAGACTTGAAAACCTATCTTTCCTATGCTCCCACCTTGGTCGCTCCTAAACCACAAGAGTCGTTATTGCTATACTTAGCGGGAACCAATCAAGTGGTTAGTGCAACATTGGTGGCGCGGCGGGAAGTCGATGAAGGAGAAGCCACAGCTACTGTTCCACTCGGAGAAGGAGGTGAATCAATCCCGGAAAGGTCAGGTGTAGATCAGGAGAAAGAAGAGCAAAATAATGAAGGCAGTCCCAAGTCCACGGCAAAGAAGA
This sequence comes from Thinopyrum elongatum, assembly GCA_011799875.1. Classification (NCBI taxonomy): domain Eukaryota; kingdom Viridiplantae; phylum Streptophyta; class Magnoliopsida; order Poales; family Poaceae; genus Thinopyrum; species Thinopyrum elongatum. The sequence goes on from CM022297.1 coordinate 335,028,158, forward strand.
AGGTGGTGCAGCGGCCGGTGTACTTTGTTAGCTCTCTGTTGCAGGGGGCTAGATCAAGGTACTCCAGAGTGCAAAAGTTGATCTTTGGCCTCATCATGGCCTCAAGGAAACTACGCCACTACTTCCAAGCCCATGGGATCACGGTTTTCACTCATTTCCTTTTGCAGTGCATACTAAGAAACCCTGAGGCCACCTGTAGAATAGTTGAATGGGCATTGGAATTGTCAAGCTTTGGTATGATGTATGGGAGCACATCAACCATTCATAGCAGAGCATTAGCAGAGTTCATCGTAGAATGGATACCAACTCCAGATGAAGAGACCCCGGAAATAGTTATCCCTGGCAAGCAGGCCCCCCAAGAATGGATCATGTACTTCGATGGTGCCTTCTCCTTGCAAGGTGCAGGGGTTGGCGTGCTCCTTATCGCGCCCACTGGAGAATACCTCAAGTATGTGATCCAAATGCATTTTCCCCGAGAGAAGGCTACCAACAATACTGCAGAGTATGAAGGGCTCCTTGCCGGGCTCAGGATTGCAACAGAATTGGGAATTAAGAAGTCGGTCGTTCATGGAGACTCGCAGCTTGTGGTGAGACAAGTAAACAAGGATTATCAAAGTCCATTGATGAAGGCATATGTGGAGGAAGTGAGGAAGCTGGAGGAGCGTTTCGATGGGTTGCAAACAGAGCATGTGCCGCGTGCGGAAAACAACATCGCTGATCACCTGTCAAAATGCGCCGCACAAAAGCTCCCTATGGAACCAGGGACTTTTGTTCTCCACCTGACACAACCCTCGGTATCCCCGACAGCAATGGCCAGAAAAGAGGAGGAAACTGGACTCCGGCAAGCCTCTCCTGGTAGAGCTTCCTGAAGCCCCCGGTAGAGAGGTTGCCGGGAATAACTCCACTTCGCCTGGTGAGCAGCACCCTCCCGCCGAACCACCAGTTCTAGCGGTCGAGATTTGCGCTCCCACGAACGAGGAGGTGCCGTTGGTCCTTGTTGCCGAGCCATAGGCTCCAACTTGGGCATGACACATAGTCCATTACCTCCAAACAGGAGAGCTTCCCGAGGAGCAAGAAGAAGACGAAAGAGTAGCCCGGAGGGCCAGTACATACCAATTTGTCGATGACACTTTGTACAAAATAAGGCCCAACGGTGTGAAACTGAAGTGCATTTGCCAGGAAGAAGGAAAGGAACTATTGGCAGAAATACACAAAGGCATGTGCGGCTCTCATATTGGATCAAGAGCCTTGGTTGGAAAAGCTTTCTGGCAAGGTTTCTACTGGCCCATGGCCCTCCAAGATGCAACTGAGCTAGTCACCAGTTGTGAAGCCCGCCAGTTCCACTCCAAGAACATCCATCAACCTGCTCAAGCTCTCCAGACGATCCCTTTGTCATGGCCATTTTCGGTCTAGGGGCTCGACATCCTGGGCCCCTTCCCCCGTGCTACCGGGGGCTTTGAATTCTTGTACGTTGCGATCAACAAGTTTACAAAGTGGTCGGAAGTGGAGCCTGTGAGGAAGGTGACTACACAATTAGCTATCAAGTTCTTGAAAGGATTGGTGTGCTATTTCGGAGTACCCGCCAGAGTGATCACTGACAATGGCACCCAGTTCATAAGTCGCGCCTTCATGCAATACGTTCAAACCCTCGGAAGCAAGGTCTCATTTGCCTCTGTTGCTCATCCCAGGAGCAATGGACAACCTGAGAGGATGAACGCTGAAGTGCTGCATGGGCTCAAAACAAGGACTTTTGATAAGCTGCAGAAGTGCGGCAGACGCTGGATCGATGAGCTGCCGGTGGTTCTTTGGTACCTCCGTGCGACACCAAATCGAGCTACCGGCCAGACTCCCTTCTCCCTAGTCTATGGGGCAGAAGCAGTGATCCCCACGGAACTCATATACGGGTCACCTCGAGTTTTTGCCTACGATGAAGAAGAGCAAGAGCAGCACCGGCATGACGATGCCGTGCTCCTTGAGAAGAACCGTCTCCGGGCTGCTACGCGTGCTGCACGCTATCAGCAAGCCCTGCGCCGCTATCACAGCCGTAGGGTTCACGCCCGGAGCCTTGAGGAAGGCGACCTTGTCCTTAGGCGTGTTCAGTCCGCCAAGGGTGCAAACAAGTTGACGCCGAAGTGGGAAGGCCCTTACCGGGTGGTACGAGTAACCAGACCTGGCACAGTTCGTCTGGAGACCAAAGATGGCATTCAATTGCAAAACTCATGGAATATTGAGCATCTTCGTAAGTTCTACCCGTAAGGCGCGGCTGTCGGGCCCGTTCCCGGGAGCCACCCTTTTGTACAAGCCTTGCGGATGCACATGTAACCCTTTGTACAAAGCCAGGCGCAGACCCTGAGCACAACCAATAAAATTAAGCGCTGGCACCCTAAAAACTTGCATGCATGATTAGATTAGCATACATTTGCCATGATCATGTAGATGAGGTCATATGTTGCTATGTTTTCTTCTGCACTAACTACAGGGTTCCTGCCGCGGGCTCGATCCTAAAAAAAAGAGAGATGAAAACATGCCTACATATTGATCCCCGACAAGCCGAACAGAAATGTTTCTCTCTACTCATGTACATGTCTCTGTAGGAAGGAAACTTGTGCATAGAAAAGCCTTGTCATCTTCGAAACATTTGTGCTCCCATCCCTTGATTCGAACTTTGTTTCGATCTAGATGGTTGTAGTGGCATTTGACAGAGAGGGTTCGACGAGGGGCTAGTTCCCTTCCATAGTTTTACGCCCGACAGGCCAAGCCCTGCGGCGAAAACGGAAGGTACCGGCAAGATAGCCTGCCAGGAAAACTTGTTTACTTAAAAGTATAGAGGCATTCCTCCTCTGCATGGATGTAGTACATGCACAAGTACCCGGCAAGCCTGTTTTTTTCATTAATATGTAGATAAACAAGTATCGACCTTACAGAGTACAAACATGGGTAGAAAAGATTACATATTTGAGACTAAAATTTGGCAAATGCCTACATATTTTAGACTGAAAAAAGATAAGTGCCCCGTAATCCCTTTCTTGTCCCTCTCCTCCTAGGAACTACAGAGGGAGGCGAAGGGGACAAAAGAAGTGCCTGGGAAGAAGCCCAGCCTGGTCACCACCACCAGGGCCAGCAGGGCGCAACAGGGCGAACGAAGTCAGAGTCCACGGGGAAGCCTGCCGGGGCTTAGCTGGAAGACTGTTGGAGGAGGAGGAGACACCATCCGCACTCGACGCCCCGGCAAATCGGCTTGCCGGGGGAGGGGATGCAGGTGTAGATGGTGGTGTCGCCGGCCTCCCGCTGATGGTGACGGTGCGGCTGGTGTTCAGCCGGAGTCGGAGCCGTCGTCCTCCCCATCGGTGCCGTCGTCATCGCCGTCACTGTCCTCCTTGTCGCTATCGCTCGAGGAGGAGCTTTCGTCGTCGGTCGAGCTCTCCGCGCAACACCCTAAGCGAGCACCCGAGCGCCCGAAGACCTTGATGGAGAGCAGGGTGGCATCCATTAACTTGAAGTGAAGGACGAGCCCTGCCGCCAAACTGTGGGAACGGGCGAAGGTTTTCCAGCCGCGTTGGAGGAGCATGACATGAGGTGCGGGGAACTCCATGTTCGCCCGCATGCTGCCATTACAGCAGCCCCTCATGTGCAGCCTCAACCCCGGCGGCTGTTCGACCTCCTTCACTCTTGCAAATGGAGTAGGAAGCCGAAGGCGACTACGCGGAGGCCCGCGCAGCTTGACGATGAATTCCAGTGGTTGGTCCCGACATGGTCTTCATTCGGGTCCTGAGCAGCCGGAGGAGGGGCGATCAAAGCACCGCCCCATCCTCCTCTACCCCGTGCACCATGATGGCCGCGCCCACGTCCTCTACCACCTCCTCTTATGACGGGCTCCGCTCCTGCGTCCTCAACAGGAGGAGGGAGGCGCTGTCGAGCAGAAACCCTCGTCGCCACCACTAGAACACCACCACGCCCTCTCCCTCTTGCCATGGTGGAGAGGAGATGCCGGAAGAAAGAAGAAGAAGGAGAGATGTGGGGGTAAGCCTCTTGCCCGCATCCCCTTTTATAGGCGAACGTGGTTGGGGGCTAGCTCCCCATCCAGCGAGCAACCGCCCCGCTTCGCCAATCTGGCCCCTCTGCGTCACCAACAGTGCACGGAATCAAGACCGCCTTCTTGCGCCTATCCGCAGCGCCTGGCTTTCTGCCAGGGCACTCATTCCCGCGTGCTCCGCATCCGCCACCAACCCCGCGCAATGCATGCGGCATACATGGCAGAAACGGCAGGAGCGGAAGAACGAGCGGAATGGCAGTTACCACGCCGTGAATGTGGGACGTGGGCAGCCCACAGATCATGGCATAAGTTCCCCCACATCGTCCCGCATGACGCTCGGGAAAACCGGAAACTGACCCAAGCACAGGTTAATGAAGAAGCAAGGAAAATATCTAGGAAGAGGCGACTACCATCACAAGTGCCCTACCTATGTACCTGTTAGGACCTACCCCAACGGTGCCCGGCATCATGTTTGGGACAGGCCCGGGGGCTCCTGTAGGTGCAACAAACCTTCACGTATGTTGCCCGAACTGTACACATGCACAATGGCAAGGAAGCAGACAGCACCAAGCATCCAAGACGAAACCAAGCAAGATGGGAAGCTCTTTGGGAGGCCAAAGGGCAGATCAAGAAGACCAAGACAAGCCAAGACAGCAAGACATCGCTAAGGGAAAGCCTCCCTTGTCGAGCAGGCGAGCTCGGTCAGGTCGAGGCCGCCCCTAGGATGAAGCCAATATTTCCCCGGCAGGCCTGCCGGGGTAGCTGATGGCGATCAACCCCGCCAAAGACTCCACTGCTCCACCGCATCGCAACGCAAGTCACCTATCGGTGTGGTGTCGAGCCTCCAGTTGATTAAGTGGCAATTATTTGGCACGTGGCAGCCATTGGAAAGGAAGATTACCTCCATGTGACACCCGTCCAGAAGCGTGTTAAGCAACCAAGTGGAAGATGACTAAGTGGCGCGACAGGTTTGCCGGGCTGCATCCACAGCGTGACACCTAGCAGTGCATTTAATGCACTTTGTCCTGACTGCCAGAGTTAGGTATGATAGCACTGTTGGCTATCTAATCAGCAGATAATGACTGTTTTTCCATTGTGGTAACCCCTTGGCTTATAAAAGGAGGACCGTGGCAACCTTAGAAAGGATTCGGACCCTTGTACACTCATACGCGCGTAGCTGCTCTCCCCAAGGCAACCTTGCCGAGCTTGAGCGCTGCGTGATCTTCACGGTCCCTCCATCAATCCTCCAAAAGCAGGAGTAGGGTTTTATGCTTCACAGCGGCCCGAACCTGGGTAAAAACACCGGCGTCAACATTGTCGTGCTGTCCCATGGCCTCTGCTCTTTGTGCAATGTGATCCTCCCCCTTGCTGAACCACAAGGGGCTGATAGCCCCATAGGTGATCATGTTCCACCGTGACAGAAGGTGTTTCTTAGGGTCTTCAGAACAACAAGTAAAATCATATAATTCACATAAATTCCAAGCATAGCATTGCATAGTATAAATTTGATGCAATAAAAGTTTCCCTTTTTGAGATAAGCAGTGTCGCACAAAATAAGCATGCTCATTTAATGATTTTCCCTCAACTAAGCTAGCTGGGTTTTCAGCACGAGCACAAATGGATCGAAGATGATCCAAGTAGAAAGCTTCAGTAGTATGATAGATTTTGGGTGGTTCTTCAACCACTGGTTTAGCAGGTACAACTAATTTTTTTGGTTTTTTGTGTTTCCTACCCATAACTAAAGATAGAAAACAAGAGCACAAAATAAAAATTACTTAGTGATAAAGCAAACAAGCACACACGAGAATATTCACCCCACGCTATTGCTCCCCGGCAACGGCGCCAGAAAAAGGTCTTGATAACCCACAAGTATAGGGGATCATTTGTAGCCTTTTTCGATAAATAAGAGTGTCGAACTCAACGAGGAGCTAAAGGCAGAACAAATATTCCCTCAAGTTTTATCGACCACCGATACAACTCTACGCACACTTAACGTTTGCTTTACCTAGAACAAGTATGAAACTATTTTGCAAGAATAAAACTACGAGTACTTTGTGAGATTAAAACTACGAATAAAATGCAAGGTAATAAAAGTGGATAGCTTTTGTCAAACAAGAAAGTCATTTGTCCCTAGGTGATCGATAACTACACCGATAAACATTGTTGCAATTTTATATGAGGGAGAGGCATGAGCTAACATACTTTCTCTACTTGGATCATATGCACTTATGGTTGGAACTCTAGCAAGCATCCGCAACTACTAAAGATCATTAAGGTCGTAAAACCCAACCATAGCATTAAGTATCAAGTCCTCTTTATCCCATACGCAATGACCCCCAAACTCAGGTCTGTGTATTCTGTCACTCACGCCACCCACCATAAGCGAACCATGAACATATTGCAACACCCTACAGAGGGGATCCCTCTGTTTGCGTGACACGGAGGGCACCGTAGGACAGAACCAAAATAAAATATACAACTCAAACCAATCATGATCATCTATCAACCCATAGGACAAAACGGATCTACTCAAACATCATAGGATAACCACATATCATTGGGAAATAATATATAGTGTTGAGCATCATGTTTAAGTAGAGATTACAGCGGGGAGAAGAGGTGTTACACCGCTGCATAGAGGGGGAGAAAGTTGGTGTTGACAGTAGCAAGATAGTTGATGTAGATCGCCGTCACGATCCTTGCCCCGGCGGCTATCCGGCGCCACCGGGAGAGAGGGGGAGAGAGCCCCCTCCTTCTTATTCTTCCTTGGCCTCCCCCTAGATGGGAAGAGAGTTCCCCCTCTGGTCCATGGCCTCCATGGCGGCGGAGGGGCAGGAGCCCCTCCGAGATTGGATCTCCCTCTTTGTTCTCTTCTGTTTCGCGTTTTTCAGATCTGGCCGAAAACCGTTTCTTAAATATCCGGAGATCCGTAACTCCGATTGCGCTGAGATTTTAACATGATTTTTTCTGGATATAAGCTTCCTTGCGCCCGAAGTAGAGCCCCAACCGACATACGAGGTGAGCTCAACCCACCACCACACGCCTGGCCCCTGGGGCGCGCCCTGGTGCCTTGTGGGGGTTGTGGGTCCCCGTTTGTGTTGATTCCAAGTCCCAAAAATCACATATATTCCAAAATAATTCTTCGTAAATTTTTATCGCGTCTGGACTTTGTTTGATATGGATATTCTGTGAAACAAAAAACATGCAACAAACATGAACTGGCACTGGGCACTAGATTAATAGGTTAGTCCAATAAATCATATAAAATGTTGCCAAAAATATGTGAAACTTGTATAATATTGGCATGAAACAATCAAAAATTATAGATACGACGGAGACATATCAGCATCATTTGGAGAAGAGGAACAATGGGCAGCAGCAAATGAAGAGCAGAATGCAGCAGCAGAGGAGAAGCACCGGCATCTTGGTATGTGTGCAGCCTTCCCTTTTTGGTATGTGTGCACCAGCATCTTGTTCTCTTTTTTATCGATGGCTTATCCCTAATCTTATTTCTGTTTGATCCAGCTCTAGGATAGGTGGAGACGAAGGAAAGAAAAGGCCTAGAGAGGAAGAAACTTCCGTTGAACCATCATCTGATGCAGAAATTGAAGCCATGGCTTATGATGGTTTTCAAGCTATAAGAGAGAAGCAAGACATGGTTCCTGTTGTTCCTTTAAAGATTATGGAACCAACAGATGACCGTCAACTGGTAATCAAGTGCTCCGGAAACAAGGAGCAGCTATCCTAAGTGAAGATCAAAAGGAAGAAGACGAAGCCGCAGAATATGCCAGCTAGGGAAACCAGCAGCAAATCGGTTAAGCCATCTACGAACACAAGGAGCAAGTCAAATATTTGAATTTGAACTTTGAACTAGTGTGAAAACTTGTAAGGTGTAGTAATGTAAAATGATATTTGTACTTTGATGTCAAATTTGTGGTAGAATTCAAATTTGAGGCAAATTTTGAATTTAAGGCAAATTTCTAATTTGAACCAACATTTGAAGTCCATTGCTCTGTGTGTGATGTTGCAATGTTTTCTGAACTATTATACATTTTCTCCAAAATGAGATCCTAAGCTCCAAATGAGCTCCGAAGCTCCAAATGCTCAAAATGAGCTCCGAAGCTAGGGTAAACAGCCCCATTTGTAATCAAGTTTTTTTTCAACTTGTCTAAATGAGCCAAATAATTTTTATTAAGACCTTTCAATCTATATAATGTCCATTTGAAGTCTCAATATTTATTGAATTAATGTCCATTTCTTGATTTTTTTTAAATTGGTTACGCTTTTATAGAGAACCATTAGAAAACACGCTTAAAATATGAAAAATAAAAAAGTAAGTTCAGATCCTTCTTAGTCACTCCATAATGAATCATTTCTGGTTTTATTGATTTTTTTGAATTCAAAACCCTAAACCCCTCTCACTTGCACCTTGAACTCTCTACAACATCGTTCGAGGTAGCTAGGTTTTGTGAAGGTTTTTTCATAAAACTAACCATAGACCAAGTTTATATTTTTTATCGACAGTATATCATCTGAAATGACTAAGTGCGCTGGTTTTGTTTTTTTTTTGATTTTTTTGAATTAGTTATGCTCATTTGAATGTTGGTCAAACCCTACAAAACCCCGTTGACCGTCTCCAAACCCTAGCACTGAACTGCAGCCGTTCGGTCATACCCTAGTGCCGAACTAGAGCCGTCAGATATGGTTCTCTAGAAGGACAGGTGAGGCGACCCGCGAGAGGCTGGTCTCTGCGACGTGATTGGCCGCGTATGACTAGGCAATCCGCTAGAGGCTAACGACCGGGCCGTGTGTGGGGCCGGCCATCACAATGACATGTGGGGCACGTTTCAGACAGCGCCCCCCTCCTCTTCTCCCGCTCCTGTCCCCCTCCTCTACTCCAGCTCCTGTCCCCATCCTTTCCCATGCCATTTTGCTCGTTGCCTCCCATCGGCGCAGCTTCGTAGATTGCTGGTAGCCGCTCAAGGACGGCATGGTTTCGTGGGGCGATGGCGAGGAATCCTCCACCGACCCGAACTCCCTTGGCGCCAATGTAAGTGTTGCATTCTTGTCAATCTACGGTTAGGGTTCATATCGATTTGGGGATTTTTGATTTCAACACTGATTTCCTTTTATTTACAAGGAAACCCTATTTACTATGGATATCTGTATTCTTAGGGTCCAAATACAATGTACGATTCTTATTATAGCATATTAGCCGATGATGGAGACAAGCCTATCCGCTGTAAATGCAATTCCGTGCCCTCCAAATTTGTTGCTTTTGAAGGATGTTGGACTGGCAGGAGGTTCTTGGCCTGTTTAAGGGAGGTCTGTGAACTTATTTACAATCATTCAAAATAAGTTTTTGCTGTGTAATTTCCTAATAGATTTTGCTCTGTCATATATATTGTAGTTTGGAGACAAATGTGACTTTGTGCAATGGGTTGATCATGTGTGGCCGAGTCCACTGATTAAATCCCTATCGAAGCTATGGGAAATGTACACTGATGTGAGAGATGGTAGAGTTCGTGAGGCCTTCAACAATGTTGAAACAAGATTTAAGTTCACATATGAGATTGAGAAGCTTCATCGTGACCCGAGGAATGCCCAAGATGAGCTTAAGCAAATGGTTGAGGAAAATCATATGACACTAGCCCTGAAGGCGAAAGCTGAAGAAGCTCTGGCTGTTGCAAGAGCTGAATTGGAGGAGAAGAAGAAGCTTGATGCATCAACTACCAGCATGCACAAGTTTTTGTTGGTGAAAGCAGAGAAGGAAAGGGATCAGTTAAAGGAAGATAAGAAGAGGCTGGAGTACATGATTGAAGATCTGCTGAAACAGAAAGAAGGGTTCATGACAAAGATCAAGAAGATAAAATATACCTGTGATGAGTAGAATCTTTGTTACTGGGCAAAGATCATTTATGTATTGAACTATATTAGTGTTTCTTCATTTATCAGATGTAATGGATTATTTATGATTGTGTTTCATCATTATGTGTTCAATTCTGCCAACTGTAGGGGCCATGGCTACCTAGCTCATGAGTATACTATTTTGGATTAAGCCATCTTCATGTAAAAATATGAAGATTAATTCAATAAATAGTGAGGCTTCAAATGGCCATCACATTTTTCTACCTTTTTTGGCCCAATAGTAGTGAGATATGGCCCAATGGGATTAATTCAATAAATAGTGAGAATTCAATTTATAGTTTGGCCCAATATAATAATAGTGACATATGGCCCAATGAGTATACTATATAGGCATATATGAACCCCACAAATTTAGCATTGCGATCTAGCAGCTCTTCTTTTCTAGCTTTGTTTTGAGGTTTTGATGATATATATATTGCAAAATTAAATCCAAACTTTGTTCCACACACCATCTCATTTTTTACAGATCAGCCGATCTAGTATTTATTCGTGAAAACAAAATTATTAGCCGTGTGCCAAAACTTGGGACAAAAAAATCACAAAATATAAGCCCTTAATACTCCCTCCATCTGAGTTTACAAGTCTTGCACGTGTACCTAGGTCATCAATTTGACCAACTTAATTTTTGTGTTAAAATAATTTATTTCATATAAGTCAAATTGACGACCTAGATACACATGCAAAGACTTATAAGCTGAGCGAGTAACCCTGATCATAACTATCCGCAAAAAATAATAATAATATAACACTCATAACATACATATATGACATATATAGATGGGTAACATGCGACATAATACATAAATATAATTAATTTAAGGGTAGCTAGATTAAAGTTCACGCGGTACACACGATCGAACAAACCACAATATATACAAGGGGGGTAATAAAGCCCTAGCTAGCTAGCTAACACTATATAGCTAGCTAGGGCAGCTACGGCAACACAACATGAAATCCGCGTCTTCACCAGCTTCACCATCTTCACCATCGTCTTCCACACCTGGGCCTTCACCGTCGGCCAGCATCTTCACTCCGCGTGCTCCTCCTCACCTAGATAATAGGGGAGAGTGTGCATGCGGTCTTCGACGGGGAAGATGCCCTTGCTTTAGGGGTTCACACTGAAAAAGAGGCCATGCATCGAAATGAGGCACTTTGACCGGTATGCGCGGGCGTGGCCAGCGAGCTGGTCCCCTGAGTTAATGCGACGGAGATGTGTGCGGCAGCGGTGGTGTGACCAGCAGCTGTCCACGACGGCGTGGCCAACAGCTGTCTTCGGTGACGGTGCGGCCAGCAGTTCTCTGTAGCGGCGCGTGACCAGCAGCTGTCGGCATCGGCGTCGTGGGCCGTGGCCAGCAACATTGAATCCAGGTGGCGCACATGCATGCAGGTCAAGGTCAAAGATGCCCATTGCATAGCATACTGAATCATCGAACCCACGGCCCATCTGTCCTACGCGTCCTGACTCCAACAACGACCCTAAAAAAGGAAAAAATAAGTCCAACACGGCCCCGCTTGTTAGCAGTTAATGGTCAAACGTTGACCCGGCGACAACATCTAGTTTGAGCATTTGTGAGGGTTTCAGACAAGGGAGTGGGGAAAGTGAGCAAAATTTTAGAGCGTGGGCAAAACTGAGCACAACTAAGGAACCAGGGGCACAAAAATAGAAATCCCTTTCATTTAAGCGTTTTGATGTATTCTCATCTTGTTGAGTTGCTTTAACTCATGACTTGGAGCAAAGCTTCTCTAAGATGGAATGACATACCTTGGGTTGTGGTGTTGATCGTGGTCATGTAGTTGAACTTATGTTGGATGCTCAAGGTTGATGTAGTCCATCAAGAGTTGGGAGCAACCTTAGGAGTTGAAGCTCATCTTCCTACATGGGCTAGTCTTGCAAGGAATAGCACTTGTGTATCCAAATTGACAAAAGTGAAATTCATCATAAAGATATTGTCAAAGGATATGTTGAGTGTGTTCATGCTTCCTTGATTTCAACAACCGACGCATAGATACTTAGTAATGACAAGATTGCTCAGGATATGAATAGCTTACAATCTCGTGGAATGAGGTTCATCCAAGTACCTACAAGGGTTAGATAACATACAAGGGTACAAGTGTATCCAAGTTAAATGATCATCATCATAAGAGAGACATCAAGGATTAGTCACATAAGCTCATGCCTTGCATGTATCCAAAGGAGTCTCTACTCCAAATTTGAGGCATCAATGATGTTCAATTCACCTCTCAAATGACAAAATACCTTTTCATCAAGTGGTTTAGTGAAGATATCCGCCAATTGCTTGTCGGTATGAACATGCTTAAGATTGATATCCCCTTTAGCAACATGATCACGAATGAAATGATGACGAACTTCAATATGCTTAGTTCTTGAATGTTGCACGGGATTGTGTGCAATCTTAATAGCACTCTCATTGTCACAAAGCAATGAACATGTTTCACATGTATCCCATAATCTTTAAGAGTTTGGGTCATCCAAAGTAATTGAGCACAACATGATTCCGCAGCAATGTATTCCGCTTTGGCAGTAGATAAGGATACCGAGTTTTGTTTCTTGGAGGACCAAGAGACAAGGCATATACCAAGAAATTGACATGTACCCGAAGTGGACTTTCTATCAACCTTGTCACCGGCATAGTCTGAGTAGGAATAGCTAACAAGATCAAAAGATGACCTCTTAGGGTACCAAATGTCTAAATTTGGTGTATGAATGAAATATCTCACTATCCTTTTCACGGCCTTAAGATGACATTCTTTAGGAGCCGCTTGATCTTGTGCACACATGCACACACTTAGCATAATATCGGGACGAGAGAACAAAGATATAATAATGAACCAATCATAGATCGGTAAACCTTTTGGTCAACCGGGTTGCCATCCTTCGTCAGGTCAAGATGTCCACTAGTAGGCATGGGTGTTTTCATACCTTTGCTTTCTTGCATGTTGAACTTTTTGAAAATATCCTTGGTATACTTTGTTTGTGAGACAAAGGTACCTTCCTTAGCTTGCTTGATTTGCAAACCAAGGAAAAATTTGAGTTCACTCATCATAGACATCTCAAACTTCTCCGACATTAGCCTTCCAAACTTTTCACTAAAGTAAAATGAGGGTTAGTAGAACCAAATTTGATATCATCCACATAAATTTGGCATACAAATAATTCTCCATCAACCCTTTTAGTAAAAAGAGTAGAATCAATTTTCCCAATTTCAAAGCCTTTTTCAATAAGGAACTTGGTCAAGCATTTGTGCCATGCTCTAGGAGCTTGTTTAAGACCATAAAGAGCTTTGTGAAGTTTGTAAACAAGATTGGGTTTTTTGGGATTAACAAAGCCGGGAGGTTGTTTAACATAAACTTCCTCTTCAGTTTCACCATTTAGAAAAGCACTTTCAATGTCCATTTGGTATAGAGTGATATCATGGTGATTGGCATAAGCAAGTAAGATGTGAATGGACTCAAGTCTTGCAACGTGGGCATATGTCTCACCGTAGTCCATACTTTCGACATGAGTGTAGCCTTGAGCAATGAGACGCGCCTTGTTGCATACAACTTGACCATCCTCATCTTGCTTATTCCGGAACACCCATTTTGTACCAATGATGTTTTGGTCGTCCTTGGGCTTCTCAACCAATGTCCACACTTGGTTTCTCTCGAAGTTGTGGAGCTCTTCATGCATAGAATTTATCCCATCCAGATCCTCAAGGGCTTCTTCAACCTTTATAGGTTCAATGCTAGAAATGAATGAGTAATGTTCACAAAAGTCAGCCAAGCGATTTTTAGAGCGAGTGATTCTTCCGGTTTGGATGTCATCGAAGATTTATTCGACAGGATGATCTCTTGAGACTCTTCCTCTAACTCATGAGAGCTTTTGCTTGGGTTGAGGTGGAACATCCTCATTGTCATCATCTTCTTCTTCATTGTTGGTGGCGTTGTCATTCGCTTGTGGAGGTGGAGAAGGAGGCCAAGGTGGATCATCTTGATGTACTTCCTCATTTCCTTCGTCTTGACGTGTTCCACTTGTGGATGCCTCCATGTTAACTTGAGGTTTACCTTTATGTGAAGTTGATGCTTCCACTTGAATGGATGAAGTGCTCTCCTTCACCTCCATTGGGCGAATTTTGCCAATAGACAAATCTTGAATTGCTTCCGAGGGGTCTTTGTCACCTACATCAATTAGCAATTTCTCTACTTACGAGCCATTAGATTCATCAAACTTCACATCTACCATCTCTTCAACCTTTAGGGTGAAATTTTTGTAGACACGATAGGTGTGAGAGTTTGAGCCGTAACCGAGTAGGAAACCTTCATGAGATTTAGGAGCAAATTTTGAACGATGATGCTTATCTAGAATATAGCACTTTGAACCAAATACTCAAAAGTATCCAACTTGGGGTTTATTACCAGTGAGTAGCTCGTATGCTGTTTTACCAAGAAGCTTGTGAAGATATAGTCGATTCGTAGCATGACAAGCTGTTTCAACCGCTTCCGCCCAAAAGTGTCTTGGAGTCTTGTATTCGTCAAGCATCATTCTTGCCATCTCAATGAGCGTCCGGTTCTTCCTCTCAACAACTCCATTTTGTTGAGGTGTGTACGTAGCCGAGAACTCATGTGAAATCCCCTCTTCGCCAAGAAAGGTATCCACATTGGCGTTCTTGAACTCCGTTCCATTGTCGCTTCTGTGACGACCCCGGCTTAATCGTGCACTAATCATACACGCAAATGCGCACGATCAAGCCTAAGGACTCACTTGAAGATATCACAACACAACTCTAAAACATAAATAAAGTCATACAAGCATAATATTACAAGCCAGGGCCTCGAGGGCTCAAATACATAGCTCGATGGCATACAAGCGTCAGCGGAAGCATTAGATATCTGGGTACAGATATATTACAGAGAGAGAAATAGGCCTTCACAGAGGCGGGGTAAAATAAAAGCTACGATCGAAAGGCGTAGGCCTCCTGCCCTGAACCCTCCGATCCTACTCCTGGTCGTCAAACGGCTCCTCGTAGTAGTAGTACTCGCCAGGCGGGTAGTAGTAATGGTCGTCGACTGGGGCGTCTGGCTCAGGGGCTCCGTTGTCTGGTGGCATCAAAAGGAATATGGGGGAAAAAGAAAATAAAGCAAACATGAGTACTCATCCGAAGTACTCAGCAAGCAAGGATCTACACTACATATGCAACATTTTCAAAGGGGACTGTATATGTGGACTGGGCTGCAGAAATGCCAGAATAAAGGGGGAAGCCTAGTCCTATCGAAGACTAGCATCTTCAACAATCTTCGACAGTCTTGCAGCATCAGGAGAGAGCAGATGAACATGATGTAAAGTAGTAGTAGTAGTATCATCAACCTCGACCTGAGATCCTTTCCTGACTCCCTGCGAGAAAGCCATCCCAGAGCCGTACTATCCAGTTCTCATCACATGTTCTAGTTGTACCGATCGAGATACAACTCTGAGTGTCCGTTACCGTAGGACAGGCTATCGATAGAAGTTTCTTCACTGCAGGGGTGCACCAACTTACCCACCACGCTCACTTAACTCTGGCCGGACACACTTTTCTGGGTCATGCCCGGCCTCGGCTAAGCAACACGCCGCAACCCGACCTAGGCTTATAAGAGAGGTCAGCACGCCGGACTAAACCTATGCCCCCAGGGGTCTTGGGCCATCGCCCCGGGAACTCCTGCACGTTACGGGGCCACCGAGAGCAGACCTAGCAACCCCTTATACAAGCGCGGTTGCGTTCCCAGTCCAACTCGGCGTGCGCCGCTCCTTACTGACGTCAAACAAGCTTCGGCTGATGTATACGACGCAGAACGCCCATACTATGCCCACATGATGGTTAGTGCTATCGGGCCAGAGGCCCCTCGGATCAAATATCCAAACCGTAGTGGATTAGGAGCGCGCGTAAACGAGCAGAGACTCACGATCGATGTGACCCCGTCGCCCCGTCTCGAGGACTTGCGGCAAGGGCTAAGAATGCCCGGCCACACCTCGTAGTTATCTCGCGGGCACCATCCAGGTCAACCCGACTCCACATCACTTCGCGATAAGCTCGCGCAGGTACCCCTCAGGGCCGACCCGTCTTAAGTATCGTGGTTCATAGTCAAGTCATAATATCCAAGGTAACTGTGTGTCTGACACCGAAGGGAACCCTGAGGAATCACCCTCGATGGAATTCCCGTTCGATGTTATCCTCAAGGTGAATGAAAGAGGAATCACCCTCGAGGTCCACACTTGAGAGGTTGCACGACGATGTCATTATCGGGGGTGGTGTAGGAGGAATCACCCTCGCTTACCACGACCGAGTAACTAACCTACAAGGTTAACATCAGAAGTGCTGACGAGGTATCACCCTCGGTACTCGATAGTAACCCCGCAGTGTCGAGCAACATAGGGAGAAGTGATGTGCGGTGCCAGGGTCTAATCTTCAATCCCGATGATCGGGTATTCTGACATCCAGCGGGGCAGTCGGGATCAAGTGGGGGTCTCTGTCGTGTCTCTACCCAGCCTATACTAATCAGTCTAGGATAACCAGAAAGGTAACAAGGCAGGGTACAATAATCAGGCTATGCAGCAGATATAGGAAAATAGTAGCAATAGCAGTTCTAATGCAAGCATAAGAGAGAAGAGAATAGGCGATATAGGCATGCTCAAAATGGGGGTGCTTGCCTGTTTGCTCGGGGGCAAGGGCAAGGTCTTCAGTGGTATCATCGGGGACGTAGTCGTACTCCTGAGCTGCGTCTGCCTCGGGAGCTACGTCAATGTCGAGGTCTACCGAGAGAGAAGAGGGGGAAGAAACAGGTAAACATAATGCAAACAAATGCAATACGGTGCGCGTGATGCTATGATGCAGTGCAAGGTTGCCTTATTATGCATCTAAGTCATTTTAGTTATTTTTTTGAATTAATCTAAGATTTATTTACCAAAGTGTGTGCACTATTCATCTGCCGGATACGGGTCTGGAGTTACGAGTTCTTCTACATAGGGGGTTTCGATGAAGAAACAAACGGCACGATCAGACTCGTCTCGTCGTTCTGAGCAACTTTCATGTTTTAACTTTTTCGATCTGAGCTACGGTTTAAAAGTTATTAATTTTCAAAGTTTATTTGAATTTCTGGAATTTATTTATTATTAACAGAATTGGATTATGACATCAGCATGACGACATGCTGACATCAGCAAGTCAACAGGACGGCTGACCAGTCAAACCTGACATGTGGGTCCAGTAGGACCCACATGTCAGCCTCTGTGACTTTAACAGTGGATTAAACTAATTACCAGGGTTAATTAGGGGTGTGGGCCCCATCTGTCAGTGAGACATTAGTATAACTATTCTATTTTTATTTAAATAAATGTTTAATTAGGTTAATTAGCTGCGGGGGCCCACATGTCAGTGAGAGGGGATGAACAGTAACCACGGTTGACCGTGGTCAACGTGGTCAAAATGGCCAGGGGGCCCACTGGTCAGCATCCCAGAGTGGACCCCACGCCAGCCACGCTGGCGCCGACCGGTGGCTCGACGCCGGTGACCTCCAGACGCGGCGGAGGACATGGGCCGGCATCGGGTTCCGCCCACAGTACACCAAAACGGACGGGATCGGTCGCGTTCGAACGGCCGGAGCGCTCCGCATCGAACTGTGGCAGTGGCTTCGCCGGGGGGGGGGGGGCTCTGTAGCAACGGCGACGACGAGCGCGGCGGTCGCCGGAGTTCGGACGATGATGGGATCGGGGCAGCAGCGCGCAAGTGAGCAAATGGCGGGGCTAACGAGAACCTACTCGATGCGCTGAGCGCAAAGGGCTCGGCCCGGTGACCATTTGGTCATCGGAAGGGCGCCGGCGACGAGCTCATACGGAGGCGCATTCGGGCGCCGGTGAGACTAAGGCTAGGGAGCGTGCGAGGCCAAACAGAGAGACGGGGAAGGTAGAGTGGCTCACCGCGCGGCTAAGAAAAGCCCTCGTTAGGCTTAGTAGCTGCCGGAGTTCGCTGGTGACGACGGAGATCGTCGGAGCAGAGGCAGAAGGGGATGGCGTCGCTCGGCGCCAACGGGGCTCCTCAGCTCCACCTGAGTGCGTCAGACGATCGAGCAGACGACGGCGGAGACAAAGGACTCCTTGACGAGGCGGGGCGAGGCCGGTGGCCGCGAGCACGACGTCGAGCGTAGGCGGTTGCGTTCGGCTGCTCTCGGATCTGAGGAGGAAGGAGGTGGAGCGAGCGAGAGGAGAAGGGGGAGAATGACGGAGAGGCCGGGGAGGAGTGGAGGGGCGTCGGCCTTATCCCCTTCGTCTCCTGTTTCGTCGGTGGCGGCGACGTGTCGGCGCCGCGCCGGCGCGCGCGCGCTCGGCCAGGGGCGCGCCGACACGCAGGGGAGAGAAAGAGGAGATGGGCCAGGTGGGCCGCGATCGGGGCACTGTGCACTAAGGCCCAGTGCACAGTGCCTCGTTTTTAATTTTCTGTTTCTATTTCTCTTTTTCTTTTAATCTTTTCCGTTTTGAAATAGTTAGGGCATTTCTACACTTTTGTAAAATGTGAGAGTTGTCCCAAATATTGCAACGCAATATTAGCTCTCACCAAAAAGTGGTTTGGACAGATTTGGAAGCCATTTGAATTTGTAATGATTTTAAATGAATTTAATATTGCTGTTTTGGGTGCTGTTTCATCTTGTTTGAGTCACTTGTCCAACTCCAAATATTTTGATATTGGTTTTAGAAATGTTCCTGGATTATTTGCCATTTAATGAACATTTTCCCAACAGTGTTTGATCAACTTCATATTTCACTTTTGAATTTGAGTTGATTTTCAGATGTGAGCTTGAATTGGATCATTAACCCATATGACTTGGCAGTGCAAATGATCATGACTTGGCAAGATTAACAGAGTGCCATAGAGCTTATTACAAGGGGGTGTTACAAGTTCTCCTCCTCTAAAAGAAATTCTTGTCCCGAGAATTTAGGAGGTAGAAGGAAAGAGTCCGGGATATTCTTCCCGAAGATGATCCTCGCGTTCCCAAGTGGCTTCATCTTCAGTGTGATTCGACCACTGCACTTTTAGGAACTTGGTCGTCTTCTGACGAGTTTGACGTTCAGATTCGTCGAGGATGCGGATCGGATGCTCCTTATAGGAAAGATCATCTTGTAGCTCGAGCATCTCATGATCCACTGCACGGTGCGGGGATTCCTTGAAGCACTTACGAAGTTGCGACACGTGGAAGACATCATGAATATGAGAGAATTGCGGTGGCAACTCCAATTTATATGCCACCTGTCCACATCTAGCCATGATGCGGAATGGACCAATATAGCGAGGAGCTAGCTTGCCCTTGATTCCGAAACGACGGGTGCCCTTCATTGGAGTGACACGAAGATAAGCTTGATCACCAGGTTGATAGATCACACCCCATCGCTTGCGATCATAATTACTCTTCTGACGGTCTTGAGCTGCTTTGAGATTCTCCCGGACAATTCTGACTTGTTCTTCGGCATGTTGAATAATGTCCGGTCCAACAAGAGGTCGTTCCCCAGTTTCTGACCAATTCAGAGGGGTTCGACATTTACGACCATAAAGAACCTCAAAGGGGGCCATTTTCAAGCTGGCTTGATAGCTGTTGTTATAAGAGAACTCGGCATACGGGAGAGATTCCTCCCATTTCTTACCGAAGGATATAACACAAGCTCGAAGCATATCTTCGAGTACTTGATTAACGCGCTCAACTTGACCTTGGGATTGTGGATGATAAGCTGAACTCCAGGTAATATGAGTTCCCATTGCTTTCTGGAAACTTTCCCAAAAATGGCCAGTGAAAATGCTGCCACGGTCTAAACTGATTTCCTTGGGAATACCATGGAGTGAAACAATTCTGTAGATATACAATTCTGCTAACTGACTAGCAGTAATAGTCTCCTTAACTGGCAGAAAGTGTGCAACCTTGGAAAGTTGGTCAACGACGACAAGAATAGCATCATGACCCTTCTGAGACTTGGGAAGACCAGTAATGAAGTCCATTTGCACTTTATCCCACTTCCATAGAGGAATAGGGAGAGGTTGCAGAATTCCAGCAGGTTTCTGATGTTCTGCCTTGACGCGACGACAAACGTCACACTCGGCAACATAACGAGCAATATCTTGCTTCATTCTAGACCACCAGTACCTTTGACGAAGATCTCGATACATCTTGGTACTACCCGGATGGATAGATAGCGGTGTATCATGGGCCTCCTTCATGACTTTGTCAGGCATCAGCTCGAAGCGAGGTACTACAATGCGGTCTCGGAAGTACAAGGTTCCATCTTCAGCAATCGAGAAATCCCTGTACTTTTCAAGGTGAAGCTCTTTCTTCATTAGACCAATTTCGGCATCTTTAGCTTGCGCAATTTTGACAGCTTTCTCAAGATCTGGTTGTATCACAAGGTTATTAAGAGAACCCTGCGGGACGATGCAGAGATTCAGCTTGCGCAATTCTTCATATAGCTAGGGTTGAGCTTGCTTTACCATGATGTTACTACAATATGACTTGCGGCTCAAAGCATCAGCCATCACATTAGCTTTGCCAGGAGTGTAGGATATACCACAGTCATAATCGGTGATTGTTTCCAACCAACGCTGCTGACAAAGATTAAGTTCCGGTTGAGTGAATAAGTACTTCAAGCTCTGATGATCGGTGTAAATCTCACACCGATTACCAAGGAGGTAATGACGCCACTGCTTCAAAGCATAAATGACAGCAGCAAGTTCGAGGTCATGCACTGGGTAATTCTCTTCATGTGGACGCAATTGTCGCGAAGCATAAGCAATTACTCTTGGCTCTTGCATTAGGACACAACCTAGTCCTTGACGAGAGGCGTCGCAGAAGATCACGAAATCTTTGCGAGAGTCTGGAGGAGCAAGGACTGGAGCAGAAGTCAGCTTGTCCTTGAGGGTCTGGAAACTTTCCTGACATTTGTCTGTCCACTCAAACTTAACGCCTTTGTGGAGTAGATTAGTCAGGGGCTTGGCAATCTTAGAGAAATTCTCGATGAAACGGCAACAATAACTTGCAAGCCCGAGAAAACTTCTGACTTGCTTGACATTCTTCGGAGGGGTCCAGTCAAGAATAGCCTGAACTCGCTCCAGGTTAACTGCGATACCATCCTTGGAGATGACATGTCCAAGGTAGGTTACCTCAGAAAGCCAGAATTCGCACTTAGAGTATTTGGCATATAATTGGTGCTCTCGAAGTCTCTCCAGAACGAGGCGAAGGTGCTCAGCATGTTCCTCTTTGTTCTTCGAATAAACCAGAATATCATCCACATATACCATGACGAATTTGTTGAGGTAATCCATGAATATGTAATTCATTAGGCGGGAGAATGTCGCTGGAGCGTTTGTTAAGCCAAACGACATGACTGTGTACTCGTAAGAGCCATAACGAGTAACGAATGCAGTCTTCAGAATATCCTCTTCACGGACACGGATCTGGTGATAACCCAACCTCAAGTCGAGTTTAGAAAACACCGAAGATCCAGCGAGTTGGTCATATAAATCGTTGATCCGGGGAAGTGGATATTTATTCTGAATGGTTGCCTGGTTGATAGGACGATAATCTTGGACCAACCTATTCATTCCATCTTTCTTCTTGACGAAAAGAGACGATGCTCCCCAGGCAGAGGAACTAGGGCGAATGAAACCCTTCCTTAAGGATTTATCAATTTCTTCCTTGAGTTCAATAAGATGGTGCGGAGGCATCTTGTAGGGACGCTTCGCAATAGGAGTGGTGCCAGGCTTCAAGTCGATGACGAACTCGACAGCTCTAGCAGGGGGTATTCCTGGAAGCTCTTCTGGAAAAACATCCGGGAAGTCACAGACAACTGGGATATTCTCGATCCCATCAAGCGGAGAAGCATTCAATGCATTTAAGGCATAGATTTGAGCCTCAGCGTTCTGGGTGATATGAGCATGGTAGTTCACCATCTCATTCGAGGGGTGCAAGAGGTGAACAACTTTAGTGGCACAGTTGATTGAGGCGTAATGAGCCTTCAACCAATCCATTCCCAGAATAAGGTCAATCTTGGACGATTTCAGAATAATGGGAGATGCACTGAACTCCAACCCTTCGATTTCAATGGGAACATTATAGCTAACCGCAGAGGTTCGGTAACCGCCCGCGGGAGTATGTACCAATAAGGGTGTGTTCATGAATTTGCATTTAATGTCATGCATGCATGCAAAATGTTCTGACATGAAGGAATGCGATGCTCCTGAATCAAATAAAACAGAAGCTGGTACTGAATTAATGAGAAGTGTACCCATCACAGTGTCTGGTTGATCTGGAGCTTCGGACATGTTGACGTGGTAGTACTGCCCACGACCATAAGAAGGTCTGGCATTATTGTTGCGCTGTTGAGGAATACCACGGCCAATTCCACGGCCAGCTGATGGAAGAGCCAGTTGATTCTGATTCTGAGAACAATCTCTAGCACGGTGACCTGGCTTGCCACACTTGAAGCATAGTCCGCTGTTAGGACGAGGTGCTGGAGCTCGAGGTGCTGGAGCTGGCAGAGGCTGTCTCGGTGGTGGAGGTGGCAGGCGTGGTGCAGCATAAGAGGGCCTGTTCGCAGGAGCTGCTGAACGGAACATGCCTTGGGGAAACCAGATGCGTCGCTTCTCGGAAGACGAGCCCGAAGATGAGCCCGTTTCTCAGGTGCGTCTGGACGCTTCTTTATGCTTCTTAAGTCCAGTTTCAACTATAATAGCCTTATTCACCAAGGTGGCGAAATCAGGATAGTCTTGGACAAGGAGAGCCAACTGTATATCATGATGCAGTCCTTCACAGAACTTCTCTTGTATGTGTTCATCAGTAGGAATGTCCTCTTCAGCGTAGCGAGATAAGTCTAGAAACTCGCGTTGATAGACTTCCACAGTTTTGTTTCCTTGAACAAGGCTACGGAACTCGGCCTTCTTCCTAGCTATGACAGCTAGAGGAATGTAGCGAGCTCGGAAAGCAATCTTGAACTCTGCCCAAGTGACAACAGTACCAGGCGGCAGAGTCTGTCGGTGAGTGGCCCACCATTGAGCTGCGGGACCCTTCAGAAGATAAGTCGCAAAAGTGACATAGTTAACTTCGGCGACACCAGCAGACTCCATCTCATGAGAGATGTCACGCAGCCAGTCATCTGCATCTAGTGGGTTGACTGTGTTGCAGAAAAATGATGGACTGAGCCTCATAAACTCTGGCAGGGTAATGGATGGTGGCTGCTGATTAGCATCAGGACGAGGGAATTGCTGCATAATTCCCGTCATAAACTGGCGGTTGAGTTCAAATTGTTGCATCATCGCTGCCATGTAATCAGGTGGTGGCGGCGGTGGCGGGTTGTTGTCAGCCATCCTGCTATTCCAACAGGGGTATTTCAGCGATAGCTTATGCAAATGTTTAACAATAAGTATGAGGTAACTCGACATTATTGAAAGAGTGCAATAGATGCTAAAAGTAGTCATTAAGACATACAGATCCATACACAGTCGGTTAAAATCGGGCAGCATAACGGCGCAAATTGAAAAACTAGAGACACACTAGGCGGCACGCAGGCACGCGGTAAGGAAGTACACAACGTGACATAGCAAAGGCTACATCAGCGTCGGAGAAAACCACTGAAACGGGGTAACTGCAAGTGCGGACGACGAATGTTCGTCGCGGCAGGATCCTGTGCTCCATGTGCACTCTGATGCAGAACCCGGTCTCGAACTGTAAGAAGAGGTCCACGTGCAGGCGTGAGACCTCCCACTGCAGGCCAATCAATACCTGGCGGCATCTCAGTCCTGTGTGGGTAAAGAATATACTCCGGATTTATCCCTGCACGAACAGCTAATAGCAACTGTGTCATAGCCTCGTAGTAGCGTGCTCGAGTGGCGAACAACTCGACGGCAAGAGCCCGAACAGTGCGATCCAGAGCCTGAGTGCACTGAATCAGAACCTGCGGGTCGTAGCGTCGAGACTTGTACGGGGCACAAATAGCTGTGTAAAATCCAGTAGCATCTCCAACAGGTGCATACGGAATGTACCGAAACACAGTATCATCCAAGTTAGCATTGTGCTCTCCTCGGAGACGTGTGACAGCAGAGTAGGCGGCATCATGTACTGCCATCTCAATCGTCACGCCTATTCCGTGAAAAAGGTGTAGCTCGGTGTCTGAGTTGTTCTGCTGATCATAGATCCGAACTTCAGCATAGTACTGTTCCTGGTTGAACTCGCGGTAAACCTCATAGACCATGTACTCGGGATACCAGCGATAACCCAGTCTACTCAGGAGGGTGATCAGAACAGCTGGAAATCCAGGGGCATCACGAGCCCAAGTGCGAAGCACAAGCTGGGTCGTAGGCCGCGGTGGAAACAGTCGATCCATCTGAAACAGAGAAGTTCAGGGTTGTCATAAGACAATGAGAAGTATAACCGATCCCAGAAGGAAAGGTTGAACAAAACAATGGAAAGGAAAATGATTATCAGACTAATCAGATCAAAGATAGGGAAATCGCACTGAATCCAGCTCTCCGGGTAGATAGAATTAACGAGAACCTAAATGTCGGTGTTAGTAAATTTTATTAAACCTGAATAGATGAGATATTAGAATCCCAGAGTAAAGACGAGGAATAAAAGATCCTAATACCACCCAGTTGGCGACGTGGGCCCGTAAGCCACACATCCAAGTTAGTAAAATAGTTTTTGACCACTAGACTCAACTTCGGCCAAGGAATTGGGAGGGGGATACCTAGAGGCAGTCGGCTCTGATACCAACATGTGACGACCCCGGCTTAATCGTGCACTAATCATACACGCAAATGCGCACGATCAAGCCTAAGGACTCACTTGAAGATATCACAACACAACTCTAAAACATAAATAAAGTCATACAAGCTTAATATTACAAGCCAGGGCCTCGAGGGCTCGAATACATAGCTCGATGGCATACAAGCGTCAGCGGAAGCATTAGATATCTGGGTACAGATATATTACAGAGAGAGAAATAGGCCTTCACAGAGGCGGGGTAAAATAAAAGCTACGATCGAAAGGCGTAGGCCTCCTGCCCTGGACCCTCCGATCCTACTCCTGGTCGTCAAATGGCTCCTCGTAGTAGTAGTACTCGCCAGGCGGGTAGTAGTACTGGTCGTCGACTGGGGCGTCTGGCTCAGGGGCTCCGTCGTCTGGTGGCATCAAAAGGAATATGGGGGAAAAAGAAAATAAAGCAAACGTGAGTACTCATCCGAAGTACTCAGCAAGCAAG
This sequence comes from Thinopyrum elongatum, assembly GCA_011799875.1. NCBI lineage: Eukaryota > Viridiplantae > Streptophyta > Magnoliopsida > Poales > Poaceae > Thinopyrum > Thinopyrum elongatum. Next base: position 335,053,384 of record CM022297.1, read on the forward strand.
GATCTACACTACATATGCAACATTTTCAAAGGGGGCTGTATATGTGGACTGGGCTGCAGAAATGCCAGAATAAAGGGGGAAGCCTAGTCCTATCAAAGACTAGCATCTTCAACAATCTTCGACAGTCTTGCAGCATCAGGAGAGAGCAGATGAACATAATGTAAAGTAGTAGTAGTAGTATCATCAACCTCGACCTGAGATCCTTTCCCGACTCCCTGCGAGAAAGCAATCCCAGAGCCGTACTATCCAGTTCTCATCACATGTTCTAGTTGTACCGATCGGGATATAACTCCGAGTGTCCGTTACCGTAGGACAGGCTATCGATAGAAGTTTCTTCCCTGCAGGGGTGCACCAACTTACCCACCACACTCACTTAACTCTGGCCGGACACACTTTTCTGGGTCATGCCCGGCCTCGGCTAAGCAACACGCCGCAACCCGACCTAGGCTTATAAGAGAGGTCAGCACGCCGGACTAAACCTATGCCCCCAGGGGTCTTGGGCCATCGCCCCGGGAACTCCTGCACGTTACGGGGCCACCGAGAGCGGACCTAGCAACCCCTTATACAAGAGCGGTTGCGTTCCCAGTCCAACTCGGCGTGCGCCGCTCCTTACTGACGTCAAACAAGCTTTGGCTGATGTATACGACGCAGAACGCCCATACTATGCCCACGTGATGGTTAGTGCTATCGGGCCAGAGGCCCCTCGGATCAAATATCCAAACCGTAGTGGATTAGGAGCGCGCGGAAATGAGCAGAGACTCACGATCGATGTGACCCCGTCGCCCCGTCTCGAGGACTTGCGGCAAGGGCTAAGAATGCCCGGCCACGCCTCGTAGTTATCTCGCGGGCACCATCCAGGTCAACCCGACTCCACATCACTTCGCAATAAGCTCACGCGGGTACCCCTCAGGGCCGACCCGTCTTAAGTATCGTGGTTCATAGTCAAGTCATAATATCCAAGGTAACTGTGTGTCTGACACCGAAGGGAACCCTGAGGAATCACCCTTGATGGAATTCCCGTTCGATGTTATCCTCAAGGTGAACGAAAGAGGAATCACCCTCGAGGTCCACACTTGAGAGGTTGCACGACGATGTCGTTATCGGGGGTGGTGTAGGAGGAATCACCCTCGCTTACCACGACCGAGTAACTAACCTACAAGGTTAACATCAGAAGTGCTGACGAGGTATCACCCTCGGCACTCGATAGTAACCCAGCAGTGTAGAGCAACATAGTGAGAAGTGATGTGCGGTGCCAGGGTCTAATCTTCAATCCCGATGATCGGGTCTTCTGACATCCAGCGGGGCAGTCGGGATCAAGTGGGGGTCTCTGTCGTGTCTCTACCCAGCCTATACTAATCAGTCTAGGATAACCAGAAAGGTAACAAGGCAGGGTACAATAATCAGGCTATGCAGCAGATATAGGAAAACAGTAGCAGTAGCAGTTCTAATGCAAGCATAAGAGAGAAGAGAATAGGCGATATAGGCATGCTCAAAATGGGGGTGCTTGCCTGTTTGCTCGGGGGCAAGGGCAAGGTCTTCAGTGGTATCGTCGGGGACGTAGTCATACTCCTGAGCTGCGTCTGCCTCGGGAGCTACGTCAACGTCGGGGTCTACCGAGAGAGAAGAGGGGGAAGAAACAGGTAAACATAATGCAAACAAATGCAATACGGTGCGCGTGATGCTATGATGCAGTGCAGGGTTGCCTTATTATGCATCTAAGTCATTTTAGTTTTTTTTTTAATTAATCTGAGATTTATTTACCGAAGTGTGTGCACTATTCATCTACTGGATACGGGTCCGGAGTTACGAGTTCTTCTACGTAGGGGGTTCCGATGAAGAAACAGACGGCACGATCAGACTCGTCTTGTCGTTTTGAGCAACTTTCATGTTTTAACTTTTTTGATCTGAGCTACGGTTTAAAAGTTATTAATTTTCAAAGTTTATTTGAATTTCTGGAATTTATTTATTATTAACAGAATTGGATTATGACGTCAGCATGACAGTGGGACCCACATGTCAGCCTCTGTGACTTTAACAGTGGATTAAACTAATTACCAGGGTTAATTAGGGGTGTGGGCCCCATCTGTCAGTGAGACATTAGTATAACTATTCTGTTTTTATTTAATTAAATGTTTAATTAGGTTAATTAGCCGCGGGGGCCCACATGTCAGTGAGAGGGGATGAACAGTAACCACGGTTGACCGTGGTCAACGTGGTCAAAATGGCCAGGGGGGCCACTGGTCAGCGTCCCAGAGTGGAACCCACGCCAGCCACGCTGGCGGCGACCGGCGGCTCGACGCCGGTGACCTCCAGACGCGGCGGAGGACACGGGCCGGCGTCGGGTTCCGCCCACAGTCCACCAAAACGGACGGGATCGGTCGCGTTCGAACGGCCGGAGCGCTCCGCATCGAACTGTGGCAGTGGCTTCACCGGGGGGGCTCTGTAGCAACTGTGACGACGAGCGCGGTGGTCGCCGGAGTTCGGACGATGATGGGATCGGGGCAGCAGCGTGCAAGTGAGCAAATGGCGGGGCTAACGAGAACCTACTCAATGCGCTGAGCGCAAAGGGCTTGGCCCAGTGACCATTTGGTCATCGGAAGGGCACCGGCGACGAGCTCATGCGGAGGCGCGTTCGGGCGCCGGTGAGACTAAGGCTAGGGAGCGTGCGAGGCCAAACAGAGAGACAGGGAAGGTAGAGTGGCTCACCACGCGGCTAAGAAAAGCCCTCGTTAGGCTTAGTAGCTGCCGGAGTTCGCTGGTGACGACGGAGATCGTCGGAGCAGAGGCAGAAGTGGATGGCGTCGCGCGGCGCCAACGGGGCTCCTCAGCTCCACCTGAGTGCGTCAGAGGATCGAGCAGACGACGGCGGAGACAAAGGACTCCTTGACGAGGCGGGGCGAGGCCGGTGGCCGCGAGCACGGCGTCGAGCGTAGGCGGCTGCGTTCGGCTGCTCTCGGATCTGAGGAGGAAGGAGGCGGAGCGAGCGAGAGGAGAAGGGGGAGAATGACGGAGAGGCCGGGGAGGAGTGGAGGGGCGTCGGCCTTATCCCCTCCGTCTCCTGTTTCGTCGGTGGCGGCGATGTGCCGGCGTCGCGCCGGCGCGCGCGCGCTCGGCTAGGGGCGCGCCGACACGCAGGGGAGAGAAAGAGGAGATGGGCCAGGTGGGCCGCGATCGGGGCACTGTGCACTAAGGCCCAGTGCACAGTGCCTCGTTTTTAATTTTCTGTTTCTATTTCTCTTTTTCTTTTAATCTTTTCCGTTTTGAAATAGTTAGGGCATTTCTACACTTTTGTAAAATGTGAGAGTTGTCCCAAATATTGCAACGCAATATTAGCTCTCACCAAAAAGTGGTTTGGATAGATTGGGAAGCCATTTGAATTTGTAATGATTTTAAATGAATTTAATATTGCTGTTTTGGGTGCTGTTTCATCTTGTTTGAGTCACTTGTCCAACTCCAAATATTTTGATATTGGTTTTAGAAATGTTCCTGGATTATTTGCCATTTAATGAACATTTTCCCAACAGTGTTTGATCAACTTCATATTTCACTTTTGAATTTGAGTTGATTTTCATATGTGAGTTTGAATTGGATCATTAACCCATATGACTTGGCACTGCAAATGATCATGACTTGGCAAGATTAACAGAGTGTCACAGAGCTTATTACAAGGGGGTGTTACAGCTTCGAACCTTCTTGATCTTCACTTCAAATTGATTTTGGACCTTCCTGGCGAAGTTCTTGAATATCTTTTGAACCTGTGATTTGTCATTGAGAAAGAACACCCACATAAATCTCGAAAAATACCCACATAAATCTTGAAAAATCATCAACAATGACCAAACCGAAAGAGTTACCACCAAGGCTTTTGTAAGCGTTGGGACCGAAGAGATCCATGTGAAGTAGCTGAAGTGGTCTTCTCGTGGTCATGATGTTCTTCACGGGATGACTTCCTCCAACTTGTTTTCCTGCTTGACAAGCACTACAAAGTCTATCCTTGTCAAATATAACATCTTTAACACCAAGGATATGATCACGTTAAATGAGTTTATCAAGATTTCGCATGCCAACATGACCTAACCTTCTATGCCATAACCATCCTTTAGAAGATTTAGCAATTAAACAAGTGCACGGTTTGGCTCTTTTAGTGAAATCAACAATGTATAGATCACCTCTACGGATACTGGTAAATACCATATTGTGATTATCTCGACGAAACACTTGGTAATCTACTTCGGTAAATAGAACATTGAAACCAAACTCATGTAGTCTAGATACGGAAAGAAGATTGTAACCAAGAGATTCAACAAGCATAACATTTTGAATGGAGCTATCATTGGATATAGCCACCTTACCAAGGCCAAGTACCTTACCCTTGGAGTTGTCTCCAAAAGTTACATACTTGCGTGGACCATCATTTTTGGCAAGCTCACGGAACATGTTTTTATCTCCGGTCATGTGATCGGTACATCCTCTATCAAGAATCCACTCTTTTCCTCCGGCATATAGTCACGAAGATTAGCCATGAGACTAAGAGTTCTCATAGTCTTCTCATAATCACTATCACTTTCTTCGTCTTCATCATAATAATCATGCTCAACATCAACATCATCATGTATATGATCCTTACGTAGATCAAGTGATTCATTAGTTTATGACCATGACAATGTGCAAGTTGATGGATTCTAATAGTCTCTGTGATAATGTTGCTAATGGTTCCAACGTCACCCTTAGCATGCATGAGATCACGAAGCTCAAATAGGCATTCATCAAACTTGGGATCACTAGGATCCATCTTTTGAAAGGCAATGGATTTTTTAAGGATTTCATTCAGATTTTTCAATGTGTAATTCGGAAAGCGTTCCTCAAGATAATTCCATATAGTATATGGGCATTCAAAGGTAGGCAAGCAAGTAAGCACATTTCTAGGTAAGCCTCTAATGATAAGATCTATAGTTCTAAGATTGCGAACCATGTCAAGATTCTCATCGGGGGTAGGATGCAAAAGATCAATAGGAGGCACATATGGGCTAAGAATATACTTGTTCAAATTATATTCATTGAAGATCTCAAGCATTTCATTTTTCCATGAACCATAAAACTCTCCATCAAGAATAGGCACTCTATGTCTAATACTCCCGAACTTAGACTCATCCATCTTCCTCCAATGGTGATTAAACCAAAGCAATGGAGACTAAAGCTCTGATACCAATTGAAAGGATCGAGAAGAGGGGTCTAGAGGGGGTGATTAGACCCTTAACAAGCAAAGTTGGAAGTTTTTAGTTTCTTCAAGTTAAGGTGGAGTTTAGCACATGTTAAGGCACTCCCAATACATTTCAAGCAAGCATGACAAGAGTATAAGCAGCGGAAAAGGGTAAAGCATGCAATTTGCAAGAAAGTAAAGGGATGGGATTGGAGTGTGCAAACACAATGGAGACGCGGAGAATTTTTGGCGTGGTTCCAATAGGTGGTGCTATCATACGTCCACGTTGATGGAGACTTCAACCCATGAAGGGTAACGGTAGCACGAGTCCACAAAGGGCTCCACCCACGAAGGGTCCACGAAGAAGCAACCTTGTCTATCCCACCATGGCCATCGCCCACGAAGGACTTGCCTCACTCGGGTAGATCTTCACGAAGTAGGCGATCTCCTTGCCCTTACAAACTTCTTGGTTCAACTCCACATCTTGTCGGAGGCTCCCAAGCGACATGTAACCAATCTAGGAGACAATACTCACCAAAAGGTAATAAACAGTGTGTTGATGATGAACTCTTGCTCTTGTGCTTCAAATGATAGTCTCCCCAACACTCAACTCTCTCTCTCACATATTTGGCTATGGTGGAAGAAGGATTTGAGTGGAAAGCAACTTGGGGAAGGCTAGAAATCAAGGTTCAAATGTTGGAATGGAATCTCTTGATCTCAACACACGAGTAGGTGATTCTCTCTCAGAAAATGTATGGTGGAAGTGTAGGCACGTTCTGATGGCTCTCTTCACTTCTGAAGAGAGGGTGGAGGGGTATATATAGCCTCCACACAAAATCCAATCGTTACACACTTTTGGTCCATCTCGGTGGCACTGATTAGTACAAAAGATATGAACGTTAGGAATCTCGGTGGGATCGACTGGAACAACTCGGTGGGACCGATGTGTTAGGGCCTAGGGCAAACTTCATCTTGGTGGCGCCGATTGCATCAACTCGGTGGGACCAAAGTGAAGCAATAAGCAACAGAGAATCTGTCAAGCCAACTCGGTGAGACCGATTGCATAAACTCGGTGGGACTGAAGCGAACGCAACAAGTCATAGAGCGATGGTAAGGCCATCTCGGTGGGACCAAGATCCGTATCGGTGTGACCAAACTCTTAGGGTTTCTGGCAGTGGCTATGTCAAGATGAACTCGGTGGCTCCGGGTAGGAAATATCCATGGGGCCGAGTTTGGAATTTAGGTTTGCACATATTTGGATGGGGAAAGTGGCTGGGGGTTTTGGAGCAATATCACTAAGCATTTGAGCAAGTAGACCATTAAGCAACACCTCATCCCCTTTTAATAGTATTGGCTTTCCTATGGACTCAATGTGATCTTGGATCACTAAAATTGAAATGAAGAGTCTTGAGCTTTTTCCGATCTTTATCCTTAGCATTCTGAGGGGTCCACATCTCCTTGTCCTTGCCACTCCACTATTGAACTTATCTGAAATAAATAGATAAAACTATTAATCCCACAAGAGATATGTTGACATTAATTACCAAAATCACCCAAGGAGCACTTGTGCTTTCAATTTGCTCCTCCGATGATGGAGACATATTCTTAGGGCCCTCTAGGTGTGACGGCATCCATCATCGTTTCGCGAGACACAGGTGACTAGGTCACGGGGATGCCGGAACATGTCAACAAGAAAGAGGAACAAGACCGATAACAACGAGACCGGTATAATGAGCATGAGAATGACTTAAGAGGATACTGATACATCTCACCTCGGGTTTTGTAAAGTATCATGAAGCAAAGGAAATAACACAGGATAACGAAAGGTTCACTCGAATGTCATTTGTGTACTCATAGGGGTCGATATGGATGTTCACGGTTTCGCTGTCGATATGGACGTCCACGGTTCACAATATCGTGAATGTCAGTAGGACAGGAGTAATGAGGAAATATTTATGAAATAGTTTCATTAATATTCAAAATAGTTTCAAGAGGAACCGAAAGCGTTTCGGGGTTTACTGGGTAATACCGATAACTAATATATAGGTGGAAAATGTTTCCGGAGATGTTAAACTAATAATAAAAGGCTCTAATAATAGTTAGGAGGCTTTTATATTTAAATAAATATCAACGGGCTTTAAAAGACCAAGTGGTGGAAAGGATATTGGGCCTATATGGCTCAGTAGGAGGTGGCGCTCCCTTGCTTCTTGGAGAAGCAAGAGGAGGCTGAATTGGAGGGGGAATCCCTCTCCTAGGGTCGGCGCAAGGGCGCGGGATTCCTTCTCCTTGTGTGGCGCCCCCTCCCCTCCCTTGAACCTATATATACTTCAGGATTTGGCCCTTGTAGACACAAGTTTTAAAGCCTCCTCTAGTCTCTAGTTCTTTTGATCCAATGAGAGCAAGATCTAGTCCTCTCTAGTCCTCATAATTAGAAGCCCAGTGTGGTTCTAATCTCCCCCCTATAATTCTCCGACAACGATTAGCTCTGGAGGGCGAAGCGCTGTTGGATCTTGAAGACCGTTGCTACTTTTTGAACATGCGTTGGTTTTTCCCTTGAAGAGGAAAGGGTGATGCAGCAAAGTAGAGATAAGTATTTCCCTCAGTTCGAGAACCAAGGTATTAATCCAGTAGGAGGTACAAGCAAGTCTCCAATCTATGCACCTGCACAAACAATCAAACACTTGCACCCAATGCGATAAAGGGGTTGTCAATCCCTTCATGGTCACTTGCAAGGATGAGATCTGATAGAGATAGATATAAAAGATTACTAAAACGTAAAAGAAAGTAAAAAACAAATAAACTGCAGCAAGGTATTTTCGGTTTTTTGGTTTATAGATCTAAAAATATAGGATGGAAAATAGACCCGGGGGCCATAGGTTTCACTAGAGGCTTCTCTCTTGAAAGAAAACATACGGTGGGTGAACAAGTTAATGTCGAGCAATTGATAGAAAAGCGTAAAGTTATGATGATATCCAAGGAATAATTATGAATATAGGCATCACGTCTGTGTCAAGTAGATCGACTCCTGCCTGCATCTAGTACTATTACTCCACACATCGACCGCTATCCAGCATGCATCTAGAGTATTAAGTTCATAAGAATGGACTAACGCCTTAAGTAAGATGACATGATGTAGAGGGATAAACTCAAGCAATATGATGAAAACCCCACCTTTTTACCCTTGATGGCAACAATACAATACGTGCGTCGCTACCCCTACTTTTTCACTGGGTGAGGACACCGCAAGATTGAACCCAAAACTAAGCGCCTCTCCCATTGCAAGAAAAACCAATCTAGTTGGCCAAACCAAACCGATAATTCAAAGAGAAATACAAAGATATTTAATTATGTATAAAAGAGTTCAGAAAAGACTCAAATAATATTCAAATACATAGATAATCTGATCATAAATCCACAATTCATCGGATCTCGACAAACACACTGCAAAAGAATATTACATCAGATAGAACTCCAAGAACATCGAGGAGAACATTGTATTGAAGATCAAAGAGAGATAAGAAGCCATCTAGCTACTAGCTATGGACCCGTAGGTCTGTGGTAAACTACTCACGCTTCATCGGAAGGGCAGCAAGGTTGATGTAGAGGCCATCCGTGATCGAATCCCCCTCCGGCAGGGTGCTGGAAAAGGCCCCAAGATGGGATCTCATGGGAACAGAGGCTTGCGGCGGCAAAAAAGTATTTTGGTGGACACTTCTGTTGGTTTGGGAATATTTGGGAATTTATAGAGCAAGAATTTGGGTTGGGGGACTCCCGAGGTGTCCACAAGCCAGGGGGCACGCCCTGAGGGCTTGTGGGCCCCTCGGGACTCTTCTGACCGCCTCTCCAAGCTCCGTGGATGTCTTCTGGTCCAAGAAAAATCATCATAAAGTTTTATTCCGTTTGGACTCTGTTTGATATTCCTTTTCTGTAAAACTCAAAAACAAGGGAAAAAACAGAAACTGGCACTGGCACTGGGCTCTAGGTTAATAGGTTAGTCCCAAAAATAATATAAAATAGCATACTAATGCATATAAAACATCCAAAACAAATAATATAATAGCATGTAACTATCAAAAATTATAGATACGTTGGAGACATATCAAGCATCCCCAAGCTTAATTCCTACTCGTCCTCAAGTAGGTAAATGATAAAAACAGAATTTTTGATGTGGAATGCTACCTAACATATTTATCCATGTAATCTTCTTTATTGTGGCATGAATATTCAGATCCATAAGATTCAAAACAAAAGTTTAATATTGACATAAAAACAATAATACTTCAAGCAAACTAATAAAGCAATCATGTCTTCTCAAAATAACAAGGCCAAAGAAAGTTGTCCCTCCAAAATCATATAGTCTGGCTATGCTTCATCTTCATCACGCAAAGTATTTTATCATGCACAACCCCGATGACAAGCCAAGCAATTGTTTCATACTTTTGGTGTTCTCAAACTTTTTCAACTTTCACGCAATACATGAGCGTGAGCCATGGATATAGCACTATAGGTGGAATAGAATATGGTGGTTGTGGAAAAGACAAAAAGAAGGAGAAAGTCTCACATCAACTAGGCGTATTAACGGGCTATGGAGATGCCCATCAATAGATATCAATGTGAGTGAGTAGGGATTGCCATGCAACGGATGCACTAGAGCTATAAGTGTATGAAAGCTCAAAAAGAGACTAAGTGGGTGTGCATCCAACTCGCTTGCTCACGAAGACCTAGGGAAATTTGACGAAGCCCATCATTGGAATATACAAGCCAAGTTCTATAATGAAAAATTCCCACTAGTATATGAAAGTGACAAAATAGGAGACTCTCTATTATGAAGATCATGGTGCTACTTTGAAGCACAAGTCTGGAAAAAGGATAGTAACATTGTCCCGTCTCTCTTTTCTCTCACTTTTTTATTTTGGGCTCTTTGGCCTCTTTTTTTTCTTTTTTTTTCATTCAGAGTCTCATCCCGACTTGTGGGGGAATCATAGCCTCCATCATCCTTTCCTCACATGGGACAATGCTCTAATAATGATGATCATCACACTTTTATTTACTTACAACTCAAGAATTACAACTCGATACTAGAACAAAGTATGACTCTATATGAATGCCTCCGGCGGTGTACCGGGATGTGCAATGATCAAGAGTGACATGTATAAAAAATATGAACGGTGGCTTTCCACAAATACTATGCCAACTACATGATCATGCAAAGCAATATGACAATGACGGTGCGTGTCATAATAAACGGAACGGTGGAAGTTGCATGGCAATATATCTCGGAATGGCTATGGAAATGCCATACTAGGTAGGTATGGTGGCTGTTTTGACGAAGGTATATGGTGGGTTTAATGCATCGGTGAAAGTTGCGCGGTACTAGAGAGTCTAGCAAAGGTTGAAGGGTGAGAGTGCGTATAATCCATGGACTCAACATTAGTCATAAAGAACTCAGATACTTATTGCAAAAATTTATTAGCTATCGAAACAAAGTACTACACGCATGCTCCTAGGGGGATAGATTGGTAGGAAAAGACCATCGCACGTCCCCGACCGCCATTCATAAGAAAGACAATCAAAGAATAAATCATGCTCCGACTTCATCACATAATGGTTCACCATACGTGCATGCTACGGGAATCACAAACTTTAACACAAGTATTTCTACCAATCCACAATTACTCACTAGCATGACTCTAATATCACCATCTTTATATCTCAAAACAAATGCAAGGAATCAAACGTCTCATCTATTCAATGCTCTTTATATGAAAGTTTTTATTATATCCCTCTTGGATGCCCATCATATTAGGACTAAATTCATAACCTAAGAAAATTAGCATCCTGTTTAGAGACTCTCAAAATAATATAAGTTAAGCATGAGAGTTCAACAATTCCTATAAAATAAAACAACTGCCGTGCTCTAAAAAGATATAAGTGAAGCACTAGAGCAAAACTGCCTAGCTCAAAAGATATAAGTGAAGCACACAGAGTATTCTAATAAATTCACGATTCATGCGTGTCCCTCTCAAAATATGTGTACAGCAAGGATGATTGTGGAAATCTAAAAAGAAAAGACTCATATCATACAAGACGCTCGAAGCAAAACACATATCATGTGGTGAATAAAAATATAGCCTTAAGTAAATTTACCGATGGATCTAAGACGAAAGAGGGGATGCCATCCGGGGCATCCCCAAGCTTAGATGCTTGGTTGTCCTTAAATATTACCTTGGGGTTCCTTGGGCATCCCCAAGCTTAGGCTCTTGCCACTCCTTATTCCATAGTCCATCAAATCTTTACCCAGAACTTTAGGCTCATAATCTCCGTTAGTATAATAAAATAAATCACCACTTTAGGTACTGTTGTGAACTCATTCTTTATTTATATTGGTGTAATATCTACTGTATTCCAACTTCTCCATGGTTCATAACCCCCGATACTACCCATAGATTCATCAAAATAAGCAAACAACACATACAAAACAGAATCTGTCAAAAACAGAATAGTCTGTGAAGATCCGAATATTACTCCTACTTATATACATCTAAAAATTCTGAAAAATTAGGAAATGAAGGCAATTCGTATATCAATCTTGCGTAAAATTTTTAGAGTTTTTCATCGCTTCTGAGAATTACTAAAATTCTGCAACTAGATGTAAAAGTTTCTGTTTTTCAGTAGGATCAAATCAACTATCACCATAAGCCATCCCAAAGGTCTTACTTGGCTCAAATACTAATTAAAATACCAAAACACAATTACTACAGAGTTAATAATGTGTATTTATTAAAGAACAGAACCAAAAGCAAAAAACATAAAAATAAAATTGGGTTGCCTCCCAACAAGCACTATTGTTTAGCGCCCCTAGCTAGGCAAATTGCAATAGATCTAGGTGTTGTCAGCTTTGGTATTAAATCCATAAGTAGCCCTCATAGTAGATTCATATGACAACTTAATTTTCTTTCTTGGAAAGTTTTGCATGCCCTTCCTTAACGAAAATTGAAATCTAATGTTTCTTCTTTCATATCAATAATTGCACCAATCGTTCTAAGGAAAGGTCTACTAAGAATAATAGGACATGTAGGATTGCAATCTATATCAAGAACTATAAAATCTACGGGCACATAATTCCTATTTGCAACAATAAGAACATCATTAGTCCTTCCCATAGGTTTCTTAATAGTGGAATCCGCTAGATGCAAATTCAAAGAACAATCATCAAATTAACGGAAACCTAGCACATCACATAATGTTTTTGGAATCATGGAAACGCTAGCACCCAAATCACACAAAGCATGGAACTCATAATCTTTAATTTCAATCTTAATAGTAGGTTCCCACTCATCATAAAGCTTTTTAGGGATCAAAACTTCCAACTCAAGTTTTTCTTCAAAAGATTTCATCATAGCATCAACGATATGTTTAGTAAAAGCTTTATTTTGATTATAAGCATGAGGAGAATTCAACATGTATTGCAACAAGGAAATACAATCTAACAAAGAACAATTGTCATAATTAAATTCCTTGAAATCCAAAAGGGTGGGTTCATTGCTACTTAAAGTTTTGACCTCTCCAATCTCACTTTTATCAATTTTTTCATTAAGATCTTTAAACTCCAAATTATTGGGACGCCTTCTAGCTAAAGTTGACTCATCTCCAGTCCCATCTTTATCAAGATCTATATTAGAAAATAAAGATTAAATAGGAGTCACACCAATCACTTTAAGATCTTCATCATTATTCTCGCAAAAACTAGAAGAACATGCTTTTACAAACCAATCTCGCTTAGCACGCATCCTCGCGGTTCTTTCTTTACACTCATCAATAGAAATATTAATAGCTTTCAGAGATTCATAAATATCATGCTTGGGTGGCATAGATCTAATTTTCAAATAATCAATCTCAAGAGAAATTCTATCAATGTTCCTAGCCAAATCATCAATCTTGAGCAATTTTTCTTCAACCATAGCATTGAAAACTTTTTGGGAATTAATGAAATCTTTAATATTGTTCTCAAGATTAGAGGGTGTTTTATTATAATTTCCATAAGAATTGTTGTAGGAATGACCATAATTATTAGAGGAATTGCTAGGAAACGGCCTAGGGTTGAAAATACCACTATACGCGTTATTACCAAAATTGTTCCTACCAACAAAATTCACATCCATGGACTCATTATTGTTATAAATCAAAGTAGTCAAAGGCATATCATTAGGATCAATAGGAGCACTCTTAATAGCAATCAATTTCATAAGTTCATCCATCTTTCCACTCAAAGTATTAATTTCTTCAATCGCATGCACTTTTTTACTAGTAGAAGATCTTTCGGTATGCCATTGAGAGTAATTTGCCATGATATTATCTAGGAGTTTATGTTGGAAATATGCCCTAGAGGCAATAATAAAATGGTTATTATTATATTTCCTTGTTCATGATAATTGTCTGTTATTCATGCTATAATTGTGTTATCCGGAAATCGTAATACATGTGTGAATACATAGACCACAACATGTCCCTAGTAAGCCTCTAGTTGACTAGCTCGTTGATCAATAGATGGTTACGGTTTCCTGACCATGGACATTGGATGTCATTGATAACGGGATCACATCATTAGGAGAATGATGTGATGGACAAGACCCAATCCTAAGCCTAGCACTAGATCGTGTAGTTCGTTTGCTAAAGCTTTTCCAATGTCAAGTAACTTTTCCTTAGACCATGAGATTGTGCAACTCCCGGATACCGTAGGAGTGCTTTGGGTGCACCAAACGTCACAACGTAACTGGGTGGCTATAAAGGTGCACTACGGGTATCTCCGAAAGTATCTGTTGGGTTGGCACGAATCGAGACTGGGATTTGTCACGCCATGTAACGGAGAGGTACCTCTGGGCCCACTCGGTAGGACATCATCATAATGAGCTCAATGTGATCAAGGAGTTGTTCACGGGATGATGTGTTACGGAAACGAGTAAAGAGACTTGCCGGTAACGAGATTGAACAAGGTATCGAGATACCGACGATCGAATCTCGGGCAAGTATCGTACCGATAGACAAAGGGAATTGCGTACGGGATTGATTGAATCCTCGACATCGTGGTTCATCCGATGAGATCATCGAGGAGCATGTGGGAGCCAACATGGGTATCCAGATCCCGCTGTTGGTTATTGACCGAAGAGTCGTCTCGGTCATGTCTGCGTGTCTCCCGAACCCGTAGGGTCTACACACTTAAGGTTCGGTGACGCTAGGGTTATAGAGATATTAGTATGCGGTAACCCGAAGGTTGTTCGGAGTCTCGGATGAGATCCTGGACGTCACGAGGAGTTCCGGAATGGTCCGGAGGTAAAGATTTATATATGGGAAGTCCTATTTTGGCCACCGGAAAATGTTCGGGATTTTTCGGTATTGTACCGAGAAGGTTCTAGAAGGTTCCGGAGTGGGGCCCACCTGCATGGGGGGGCCCACATGAACGTGGGTAGTGGGGGCAAGGCCCCACACCCCTAGTCAAGGCACACCAAGATTCCCCCTTAGAAGGAATAAGATCATATCCCGAAGGGATAAGATCAAGATCCCTAAAAAAAGGGGGATAACAATCGGTGGGGAAGGGAAAGGATGGGATTTCTTTCCTTCCACCTTTGCCAACGCCCCAATGGACTTGGAGGGCAAGAAACCAGCCCCCTCCACCCCTATATATAGTGGGGAGGTGCATGGGAGAAACAGCTCAGCCCCTGGCGCCTCCCTCTCCCTCCCGTGACACCTCTTCCTCCTCCAGTAGCGCTTGGCGAAGCCCTGCTGAAATCCCGCTGCTTCCACCACCACACCGTCGTGCTGCTGGATCTCCATCAACCTCTCCTCCCCCCTTGCTGGATCAAGAAGGAGGAGACGTCTCTGCTCCGTACGTGTGTTGAACGCGGAGGTGCCGTCCGTTCGGCGCTCGGTCATCGGTGATTTGGATCACGACGAGTACGACTCCATCAACCCCGTTCTCTTGAACGCTTCCGCTCGCGATCTACAAGGGTATGTAGATACACTCCCCTCTCACTCGTTGCTAGATGACTCCATAGATTGATCTTGGTGATGCGTAGAAAATTTTAAAATTCTGCTACGTTCCCCAACAGTTTAGTAGCTTCTCCTAATGTGATTTCCATAAAAGTACCACCCGTGGCGGAATCCAAAAGATTTCTAGATGCAAAATTCAAACCCGCATAAAAAATTTGTATGATCATCCACAAACTTAAACCATGAGTAGGGCAATTTCTTATCATCAATCTCATCCTCTCCCAAGATTGTGCAACATGTTCATGATCAAGTTGCTTAAAATTCATTATATCGTTCTTAAGGGAGATGATCTTAGCGGGAGGAAAATACTTGGAAATAAAAGCATCTTTACACTTATTCCATGAATCAATACTATTTTTAGGCAAATATGAAAACCAAGATTTAGCACGATCTCGTAGAGAGAACGAAAATAGCTTCAATTTAACAATATCATTATCCACATATTTTTTCTTTTGCATATCACACAACTTAACATAAGTATTTAGATGGGATGTGACATCTTCACTAGGAAGGCCAGAAAATTGATCTTTCATAACAAGATTCAACAAAGCGGCATTAATTTCATAAGATTCCGCACTAGTGGCGGGAGCAATCGGAGTACTAATAAAATCATTATTATTAGTATTGGAAAAGTCACACAATTTGGTAATTTCTTGAGACATCGTGACAAAGCAAGCAATCTAGCGCACGAGCAACCAAAAAGCAAACGAAAAGACAAACATAAGAAGGGCGAATAAAAAGGCAAATATTTTTGTGATTTTCTAAAAACATTTTAGAAGTGGGGGGAGAGAAAAACGAGAGGCAAATGGCAAATAATGTAATGCAAGAGATGAGAGTTTATGGTGGGTACTTGGTAGGCTTGATGTAGAACCTCCCCGGCAACGGAGCTAGAAATTCTTCCTGCTACTTCTTCAGCTTGCATTGGTTTTTCCCTTGAAGAGGAAAGGGTGATGCAGCAAAGTAGAGATAAGTATTTCCCTCAGTTTGAGAACCAAGGTATCAATCCATTAGGAGGTACAAGCAAGTCTCCAATCTATGCACCTGCACAAACAATCAAACACTTTCACCCAACGCGATAAAGGGGTTGTCAATCCCTTCAAGGTCACTTGCAAGGATGAGATCTGATAGAGATAGATATAAAAGATTACTAAAATGTAAAACAAAGTAAAAACAAATAAATTGCAGCAAGGTAATTTGGGGCTTTTTGGTTTATAGATCTGAAAATATATGATGGAAAATAGACCCGGGGGCCATAGGTTTCACTAGCGGCTTCTCTCTTGAAAGAAAACATACGGTGGGTGAACAAATTACTGTCGAGCAATTGATAGAAAAGTGCAAAGTTATGACGATATCCAAGGCAATGATTATGAATATAGGCATCACGTCCGTGTCAAGTAGACCGACTCCTGCGTGCATCTACTACTATTACTCCACACATCAGCCGCTATCCAGCATGCATCTAGAGTATTAAGTTCATAAGAACGGAGTAACGCCTTAAGTAAGATGACATGATGTAGAGGGATAAACTCAAGCAATATGATGAAAACCCCATCTTTTTACCCTCGATGGCAACAATACAATATGTGCCTCGCTACCCCTACTTTGTCACTTGGTGAGGACACCGCAAGATTGAACCCAAAAGTAAGCACCTCTCCCATTGCAAGAAAAACCAATCTAGTTGGCCAAACCAAACCGATAATTCAAAGAGAAATACAAAGATATTTAATCATGCATGAAAGAGTTCTGAAAAGACTCAAATAATATTCATAGATAATCTGATCATAAATCCACAATTCATCAGATCTTGACAAACGCACCACAAAAGAATATTACATTGGATAGAACTCCAAGAACATCGAGGAGAACATTGTATTGAAGATCAAAGAGAGAGAAGAAGCCATCTAGCTACTAGTTATGGACCCGTAGGTCTGTGGTAAACTACTCATGCTTCATCGGAAGGGCAGCAAGGTTGATGTAGAGGCCCTCCGTGATCGAATCCCCCTCTGGCAGGGTTCCGAAAAAGGCCCCAAGATGGGATGTCACGGGAACAGAGGCTTGAGGCGGCGGAAAAGTATTTTGGTGGACACTTCTGTTGGTTCGGGAATATTTGGGAATTTATAGAGCAAGAATTTGGGTCGGGGGACTCCCGAGGCATCCACAAGCCAGGGGCGCGCCCTGAGGGCTTGTGGGCCCCTCGAGACTCTTCTGACCCCCTCTCCAAGCTCCGTGGATGTCTTCTGGTCCAAGAAAAATCATCGTAAAGTTTATTCTGTTTGGACTCCGTTTGATATTCCTTTTCTGTTAAACTCAAAAACAAGGAAAAAACATAAACTGGCACTGGGCTCTAGGTTAATAGGTTAGTCCCAAAAATAATATAAAATAGCATATTAATGCATATAAAACATCCGAAACAGATAATATAATAGCATGGAACTATTAAAAATTATAGGTACGTTGGAGACGTATCAACCGTACGCTTGCAAATTGTGGAGAGGTTGTGCTTTCGGTCTTCCGTTTGAGGGATCATTCATGGACAGTTCGAGGGAGTTCAAGTACGATCTACACCGACTCTTCTTCCGCTGCAACTTGGAGTTGGTAATGATCTGAACCAAACCACATATTCATGGTGTTCTTGGTTGATCGTAGGACGATTTTTTGTTTGTTTTCTACTACGTTTCCCAAAAGTGGCATCATGAGCGGTTCTATGAGTAGATGCAGGTTTCGATCTAGATCACATGTGGATGTGAGGGTTTGATGTTCTTGCTATGCTTATCTTGAGTGTTGCTTCGATTCAATTCATTGATGACATGATGTAGCTTTATACAAAGTTCTGACAATCGATCGGCTCTGGCTGTTGATGATCTATACTAACGGTTCTTTGGGTTTCATCATAGTCAAGAATAGTGAACTGTCGCAAACACGAGATGGCGATGAAGATGTAAGATCTTCTAGGGGGTTACGGTATTGAGAAGTATAGTGTGGGGCTAGAGATTTTTAACTAAGTCTCATCCCTCACACACCCCAAAATTTAATCTAGCAACAAGAATTATCACCTTA
Organism: Thinopyrum elongatum; assembly: GCA_011799875.1. Taxonomy (NCBI): domain Eukaryota; kingdom Viridiplantae; phylum Streptophyta; class Magnoliopsida; order Poales; family Poaceae; genus Thinopyrum; species Thinopyrum elongatum. The sequence goes on from CM022297.1 coordinate 335,071,688, forward strand.
ATGGTGGACATAGGTAGCTAGAGTTATCCGAAAACCCTAGAAGCCACATAACTAAAAATTTCCAAACTGATTAGAGGACGTCTAACTTGGTTTTGCAGGATGCATATGATGTGGTATAGCCTTTGTCATGATAATTAGTTTATGTATTAGATGGTTATATGTTGTAACATTAAGTGACCTGCGCATCATAGTACGACATGATGGCTAGAGCCAAAGGATTGTCACTTTAATGACCTGCGTGTCAACCTCATTTTTATTTAATCGACGGAATGACAAACTTGCTATGGAGGATCCCGGCACGAGAAGGCTTCACCAGGCGCAGGGGACCAAAAGTGTTGCCATGGCGGCAGTTTTCAAAATTGTCGCCACGACAGCATTTTCGGAAAATTTTCATGAAGACCTCAAAGGATCATGGAGACACCCCCGGTGCCTAGGGCTATACCATATCATGCTGTTATGAATTGCCTGAGATGTTTATCCCTTTGTTGTTTGAACCCTTTGATTGCACAATAGTCAATTATAAGGGTGATCTCTCATAGAAATATCAAGTCATTAGTGCTCTTCCTAGTGTAGCAACCGTATACAACACATAGATTTTAAAAGTATGTCATGTACACATGAGTACAAACGGATTTTGAGGTGTAAGGCAGGTGAAGGTTAGACCTCACAAGCAGAAACACTCAGTTATCTTGAAGTTCTAGCAGAACCCTTCTGAGCTCGAAGCACAAGGCATCGAAAGATGAACAAGAGTCATATGGAGATATGATCGACAAGTTTGCCTACCGGTTAAACTTCACGTCATCAATGATGTACACATCAATGGCTGTGAATAAGATCAGGTTCTTGAATCACCTTCTTTCAATTATGAGAGAGAATGATTTGAGTGGGAGCACACTTTATATTGAACTAGATGAAGGCTTGCAGCAGTTGCAGCGGTTTAAGGATAAAAATGAGAAGGATAAGTGTGAAAATTGCTCGAGAGAAAAGTAGACATGATGATGAAGCGGGTGAGCATTGGAATGAGAATGAGAGAAGGCACTTCCATGTAGCTTTCATACAATATACATAAGAGCCCAAACTATTGATCATAATGGGTACCCTACAGACTGCAGTGCCAAAAGAATGCTACTTCCTACATAAACATAACATTAAAGCAACAACACTCTAACCTAGGCTCAAAACAAATGCTCACTAAATTCAAATCCTCACAACGGATGTGTCATGCCTTCGTGGTTCCCATCAAAACTGCACACTAAGCCTATAGTTTAGGTGCCCAAAGGCCCAACAAACCAGATAAATTTTATTTTAATTGAATGATTATTGGATGTAATCCTGTTGTCATATACAAACATAATGCTACAACACTTCGACTTGGTTGTAAAATTAGAAAACTGAATAAACAAAGTTCTGCATCTTGCCATTTGCTTTGAACATTCAGATTCATGTTCTTCTAAAGATAATCAACATTGTACTACCAATAAGAACTAAAGTTCTGAAACTTGTGCTCTGAAATAATTACAAAGTTCTGAAATTTGTGGATGTTTATCGATATGTTCCAGGAAAAACAAAACTCTGAAATATCTAGAGTACAGCTGCCATGTCATCCCTTTAGAATATTCTGGTTATTCAGAGGTAGTATTCCACACAGTACATACCATGTAAAATCACAAAGCATTTGTTCCTGACTGAGTAAACCAGTTGAAACTTAACTGCAAATGAAGCATATCTTCAACATGTCACTATAACTTGACTATAGGAGTAACACATCACAATTTTGTTCACTCTGAAACCAAGATTATGGGAGCATCCCTTTATGATATATTCCGGTTTAGAGGTTATCTTCTCCCTCCAGAAGTCTTCAACAATAGTATTCCACCGAGTAAAGTTCATTTAAAATCAAAAAGCATATGTGACTGTCTGAATATACCAGTTCAAACTTAACTACAAAGTATGCGTACCTTCAACATGCACTATAACTTGAAAGGAGCCAATAACCTTGGGAATCATTTGGAATGCTCCCAGAATCTTGCACTAGTATTGAACTAAATTGTGGTGTGCTTGTTGATACGTCTCCAACGTATCTATAATTTTCTATTGTTCCATGCTATTATATTATCCATCTTGGATGTTTTATATGCATTATTATGCTATTTTATATCATTCTTTGGGACTAACATATTAACCTAGTGCGAATTGCCAGTTGCTGTTTTTGCCTTTTACAGAAAATCAGTATCAAACGGAATGATACTTTTTGAGGATTTTTCTTGGACCAGAAGACACCCAGGAACCTTCGGGAGGAGGTCAGGGGGGCCACCAGTTAGCGACAAGCTAACAGGGCGCGCCCCGGGGGGGGGGGCGCCCGACAAGCTTGTGGGCCCCCATGGCTCTCCTAACCCTAATCTCAGTTCTATAAATACCCAAATATTCCCCATATACCAGAGGGCACACCAAAAATACTTTTCCGCCACCGCAAGCTTCTATTCTCATGAGATCCCATCTTGGGGCCTTTTCCGGCACTCCGGCGCCGGAGGGGGATTCGATCACAGAGGGCTTCTACATCAACCTTGCTGCCCTTCCAATGATGTGTGAGTAGTTTACCACAGACCTATGGGTCCATAGCTAGTAGCTAGATGGCTTCTTCTCTCTCTTTGATCTTAAATACAATGTTCTCCTCGATGTTCTTGGAGATCTATTCGATGTAATCTTCTTTTGCGGTGCATTTGTTGAGATCCGATGAATTGTGGATTTATGATCAGATTATCTATGAATATTATTTGATTATTTTATGAACTCTTTTATGCATGATTAAGATAGTTTTGTATTTCTCTCCGATCTATTGATTTGGTGTGGCCAACTAGATTGATTTTTCTTGCAATGGGAGAGGTGCTTTGTAGTGGGTTCAATCTTGTGGTGTCCTCACCCGGTGACAGAAAGGGTAGCGATGCATGTATTTGTATTATTGCCACTAAGGATAAAAAGCTTGGGTTTATTCATATTGATTGGATCTATCCCTCTACATCATGTCATCTTGCTTAAGGCGTTACTCCGTTCTTGTTAACTCAATACACTAAATGCATGCTGGATAGCGATTGATGTGTGGAGTAATAGTAGTAGATGCAGGTAGGAGCCGGTCTACTTGTCACGGACGTGATGCCTATATTCATGATCATTGCCTTGGATATCGTCATAACTATGCGCTTTTCTATCAATTGCTCAACAATAATTTGTTTACCCACCGTATGTGTTCTTTCAAGAGAGAAGCCTCTAGTGAAAACTATGGCCCCCGGGTCTATTTTTATCATATGATTTTCAGATCTATAAAACCAAAACCACAAAAATACCTTGCTGCAATTTATTTACCTTTACTTTATTTTTCACTTTTACTTATATTTTATATGTATCTCTATCAGATATCATCCTTGCAAGTGACCGTGAAGGGATTGACAACCCCTTTTTCGCATTGGGTGCAAGTATTTGTTTGTTTGTGCAGGTGCATCTATTGGGGACTTGTGTGTTCCTCGTACTGGATTGATACCTTGGTTCTTAACTGAGGGAAATACTTATCTCTACTTTGCTGCATCACCCTTTCCTCTTCAAGGGAAAAATCAACGCAAGCTCAAGAAGTAGCAGGAAGAATTTCTGGCGCCATTGCCAGGGAGGATCTACATCAAGCCTATCAAGTACCTATCATAAACTCTCATCTCTTGCATTTACATTATTCGCCATTTGCCTCCCATTTTCATATCCACCACTTATAAAACGTTTTCAGAAAAATGCAAAAATATTTGCCTTTTTATTCGCCTCCTTTCCGTCCGCTTTTTCGTTTGCTTGTGTGCTAGATTGCTTTCATTGCAACCATGACTAGTATTTATCCCATGGCATGTACCCCAAAAAGTGAGGTCTTAAATTTTAAACAAAGGGGGGAGAAAATTTAAAAGATGCTTGGTATAGAATTTGCGATGCTCAGAATAGATCTACCCATAAGCAATCCACTATAGTTCTTCTTCAAAAAATTTATGTGGGTGTTACTACTTGGTATAGATTTGTGTTAGACACTATTACTGGGGGTAATTTCTTCGGTAGTCACCCTTTGGATGCTTTTAATGCTATGGGAAATTTGGTTGGATCACCACTTATCTGTTGGGAATCGTTGCATGGAAAAAAAGTTCTACGCACACGCAACGATCTATCCATGGAGATGCATAGCAACAAGGGGGAGAGTGTGTCTACGTACCCTCATAGACCGTAAGCGGAAGCGTTTCACAACGCGATTGATGTAGTCAAACTTCTTCACGCTTCAACCGATCAAGTACCAAACGCACGGCACCTCCGCGTTCTGCACACGTTCAGCTCGGTGACGTCCCTCGCCTTCTTGATCTAGCAAGATGTCAAGGTAGTATATGAGTTCCGTCAGCACGACGGTGTGGTGACGGTGATGGTGAAGTGATCTCCGCAGGGCTTCGCCTAAGCACTACGAAAAATATGACCGGGGGTGTAAACGGTGGAGGGGGCGCCGCACACGGCTAGGCAATTGTCTGGTGTGCTAGGCGCCCCCCCTCCCACATATATATAGGTGGAGGGGAGGAGGGAGCAGCCAGGAGGGCACCCCAAGTAGGCCGAATCCTACTTGGGGTCCTCCCAAGTGGCGCGCCCCCCTGCCTTATTTGTTGGAGGGGGAAGGAAAGGGGGGGAGGTGGAAGGAAGGGGGAATCCTATTCCCTTTCTTTACTTTCCTCCTTCCCCTTTCTTTCTCCACTTTGGCCGGCCCATATGAGGGGCACACCAGCCCCTTGTGGCTGGTGTGTTTCCCCTCTTGGCCCATAAGGCCCATATCTTTTGCCGGGGGTGCCCGGAACCCCTTCCGGTGACCCGATAAGTACCCGGTGACCCCCGAAACACTTCCGGTGTCCGAGTACCATCGTCCTATATATCAATCTTTACCTCTCGACCATTTCGATACTCCTCGTCATGTCCGTGATCTCATCCGGGACTCCGAACAACATTCGGTCACCAAATCACATAACTCATATAATACTATATCGTCAACGAACGTTAAGCGTGCGGACCCTACGGGTTCGAGAACTATGTAGACATGACCGAGACACCTCTCCGGTCAATAACCAATAGCGGAACCTGGATGCTCATATTGGCTCCTACATATTCTACGAAGATCTTTATCGGTCGAACCGTTATGACAACATACGTAATTCCCTTTGTCCATCGGTATGTTACTTGCCCGAGATTCAATCGTCGGTATCTTCATAACTAGTTCAATCTCGTTACCGTCAAGTCTCTTTAATCGTTCCATAATACATCACCTCGTGACCAACTCCTTAGTCGTTTGCTTGCAAGCTTATGATGTGTGTTACCGAGAGGGCCCAGAGATACCTCTGCGAAACTCGGAGTGACAAATCCTAATCTCGATCTATGCCAACTCAATAAATACCTTCGGAGATACCTGTAGAGCATCTTTATAATCACCCAGTTACGTTGTGACGTTTGATAGCACACAAGGCACTCCTCCGGTATCTGGGAGTTGCATAATCTCATAGTTGAAGGAATATGTATTTGACATGAAGAAAGCAATAGCAATAAAATTGAACGATCATTATGCTAAGCTAACGGATGGGTCTTGTCCATCACATCATTCTCCTAATGATGTAATCTCATTATCAAATGACAACTCATGTCCATGGTCAGGAAACCTTAACCATCTTTGATCAACGAGCTAGTCTAGTAGAGGCTTACTAGGGACACGGTGTTTTGTTTATGTATTCACACATGTATCATGGTTTCCGATTAATACAATTCTAGCATGAATAATAAACCTTTATCATGAATAAGGAAATATAAAATAACAACTTTATTATTGCCTCTAGGGCATATTTCCTTCAGACTCCCACTTGCACTAGAGTCAATAATCTAGATTACATTGTAATGATTCTAACACCCATGGAGTCTTGGTGCTGATCATGTTTTGCTCGTGGAAGAGGCTTAGTCAACGGGTCTGCTACATTCAGATCCATATGTATCTTTCAAATTTCTATGTCTCCATCCTTGACTTGTTCACGAATGGAGTTGAAGCATCTCTTGATGTGTTTGGTTCTGTTGTGAAACCTGGATTCCTTCGCCAAGGCTATTGCTCCAGTGTTGTCACAAAAGATTTTCATTGGATCCGATGCACTAGGTATTACACCTAGATCGGATATGAACTCCTTCATCCAGACTCCTTCATTTGCTGCTTCCGAAGCAGCTATGTACTCCGCTTCACACGTAGATCCCGCCACGATGCTCTTTTTGGAACTGCACCAACTGACACCTCCACCATTGAATATAAATACGTATCCGGTTTGTGACTTGGAGTCATCTGGATCAGTGTCAAAGCTAGCATCGACGTAACCATTTACGATGAGCTCTTTATCACCTCCATAAACGAGAAACATATCCTTGGTCCTTTTCAGGTACTTCAGGATGTTCTTGACCGCTGTCCAGTGATCCACTCCTGGATTACTTTGGTACCTCCCTACCAGACTTATGGCAAGGCACACATCAGGTCTGGTACATAGCATAGCATATATGATAGAACCTATGGCTGAAGCATAGGGAATGACTTTCATTTTCTCTCTATCTTCTGCAGTGGTCGGGCATTGAGTCTTACTCAACTTCACACCTTGCAACACAGGCAAGAACCCTTTCTTTGACTGATCCATTTTGAACTTCTTCAAAACTTTATCAAGGTATGTGCTTTGTGAAAGTCCTATTAAGCGTCTCGATCTATCCCTATAGATCTTGATGCCCAATATATAAGCAGCTTCACCGAGCACTTTCATTGAAAAATTCTTATTCAAGTATCCTTTTATGCTATCCAGAAATTCTATATCATTTCCAATCAACAATATGTCATCCACATATAATATCAAAAATGCTACAGAGCTCCCACTCACTTTCTTGTAAATAGAGGCTTCACTGAAAGTCTGTATAAATCCATATGCTTTGATCACTTCATCAAAGCGTATATTCCAACTCCGAGATGCTTGCACCAGTCCATAGATGGATCGCTGGAGCTTGCACACTTTGTTAGCACCTTTAGGATCGACAATACTTTCTATTTGCATCATATACAATTCTTCCTTAAGAAATCCATTAAGGAATGCAGTTTTGACGTCCATTTGCCAGATTTCATAATCATAAAATGCGGCAATTGCTAACATGATTCGGACGGACTTAAGCATCACTACGGGTGAGAAAGTCTCATTGTAGTCAACCCCTTGAACTTGTCAAAAACCTTTTGAGACAAGTCGAGCTTTATAGACAGTAACATTACCATCGATGTCAGTCTTCTTCTTGAAGATCCATTTATTTTCTATGGCTTGATGATCATCGGGCAAATCCACCAAAGTCCACACTTTGTTCTCATACATGGATCCTATCTCAGATTTCATGGCCTCAAGCCATCTGTCGGAATCTGGGCTCATCATAGCTTCTACATAGTTCGTAGGTTTGCCTTGGTCTAGTAACATGACTTCCAGTACAGGATTCCCGTACCACTCTGGTGCAGATCGTGTTCTAGTTGACCTACGAAGTTCTGTAGTAACTTGATCCGAAGTTTCATGATCATCATCATTAGCTTCCTCTCTAGTTGGTGTAGGCATCACGGGAACGGTTTTCTCTGATGTGCTACTTTCCAATTCGAGAGAAGGTACAATTACCTCATCAAGTTCTACTTTCCTCCCACTTACTTCTTTCGAGAGAAACTCCTTCTCTAGAAAGGTTCCATTCTTGGCAACAAAGATCTTGCCTTCGGATCTGTGGTACAAGGTGTACCCAATTGTTTCCTTAGGGTATCCTATGAAGACGCACTTCTCCGATTTGGGTTCGAGCTTATCAGGCTGAAGCCTTTAGACATAAGTGTTGCAACCCCAAACTTTAAGAAATGACAGCTTAGGTTTCTTGCCAAACCATAGTTCATACAGTGTCGTCTCAACAGATTTAGATGATGCCCTATTTAACATGAATGCAGTTGTCTCTAATGCATAACACCAAAACGATAGTGGTAAATCGGTAAGAGACATCATAGATCGCACCATATCTAATAAAGTACGGTTACGATGTTCGGACACACCATTACACTGTGGTGTTCCAGGTGGCGTGAGTTGTGAAACTATTCCACATTGTTTTAAATGAAGGCCAAACTCGTAACTCAAATATTCGCCTCCGCGATCAGATCGCGGAAACTTTATTTTCTTGTTACGATGATTCTCCACTTCACTCTGAAATTCTTTGAACTTTTCAAATGTTTCAGACTTGTGTTTCATTAAGTAGATATACCCATATCTACTCAAATCATCTGTGAAGGCCAGAAAATAACGATACCCGCCGCGTGCCTCAACACTCATCTGACCGCATACATCGATATGTATTATTTCCAATAAGTCATTAGCTCGCTCCATTGTTCCGGAGAACGGAGTTTTAGTCATCTTGCCCATGAGGCATGGTTCGCAAGTATCAAATGATTCATAATCAAGTGATTCCAAAAGCCCATCTGCATGGAGTTTCTTCATGCGCTTTACACCAATATGACCTAAACGGCAGTGCCACAAATATGTTGCACTATCATTATCAACTTTGCATCTTTTGGCATCAATATTATGAATATGTGTATCACTACAATCGAGGTTCAACAAAAATAGACCACTCTTCAAGGGTGCATGACCATAAAAGATATTACTCATATAAATAGAACAACCATTATTCTCTGATTTAAATGAATAACCGTCTCGCACTAAACAAGATCCAGATATAATGTTCATGCTCAACGCTGGCACTAAATAACAATTATTCAGGTCTAAAACTAATCCCGAAGGTAGATGTAGAGGTAGCGTGCCGACAGCGATCACATCGACCTTGGAACCATTCCCGACGCGCATCATCACCTCGTCCTTAGCCATTCTTCGTTTAATCCGTAGCTCCTATTTCGAGTTACAAATATGAGCAACCGAACCAGTATCAAATACCCAGGCGCTACCACGAGCATTAGTAAGGTATACATCAATAACATGTATATCAAATATACCTTTGTTCACTTTGCCATCCTTCTTATCTGCCAAATACTTGGGGCAATTCCGCTTCCAGTGACCAGTCCCTTTGTAGTAGAAGCACTCAGTTTCAGGCTTGGGTCCAACTTTGGGTTTCTTCCCGGGAGTGGCAACTTGCTTGCCATTCTTCTTGAAGTTCCCTTTCTTTCCCTTGCCCTTTTTCTTGAAACTAGTGGTCTTGTTAACCATCAACACTTGATGCTCCTTCTTGATTTTTACCTCCGCAGCCTTAAGTATTGCGAAGAGCTTGGGAATTGTTTTGTTCAAACCTTGCATATTATAGTTCATCACGAAGCCTTTGTAGCTTGGTGGCAGTGATTGAAGAACTCTGTCAATGACACAATCAACTGGAAGATCAACTCCCAGCTGAGTCAAGTGATTATAATACCCAGACATTTTGAGTATGTGTTCACTGACAGAACTGTTCTCCTCCATCTTGCAGCTATAGAACTCGTTGGAGACTTCATATCTCTCAACCCGGGCTTTTGCTTGAAATATTAACTTCAACTCTTGGAACATCTCATATGCTCAATGACGTTCAAAACTTCTTTGAAGTCCTGGTTCTAAGCCGTAGAGCATGGCACACTGAACTATAGAGTAGTCATCAGACCGCGTCTGCCAGACGTTCAAAGCATCTACATTAGCGGGAGGGGGCTTGTCACCTAGCGGTGCATCAAGGACATAATTCTTTTGTGCAGCAATGAGGATAATCCACAAGTTATGGACCCGGTCCGTGTAGTTGCTACCATCATCTTTCAACTTAGCTTTCTCTTGGAACGCATTAAAATTCAGGGGAACGGTAGCGCGGGCCATTGATCTACAACATAGATATGCAAATACTATCAGGACTAAGTTCATGATAAATTAAGTTCAATTAATCAAATTACTTAAGAACTCCCACTTAAATAGACATCCCTCAAGTCATCTGAGTGATACGTGATCCAAATCATCTAACCCATGTCCGATCATCATGTGAGATGGGGTAGTCATCAATGGTGAACATCTCTATGTTGATCATATCTACTATATGATTCATGTTCGACCTTTCGGTCTCCAGTGTTCCGAGGCCATGTCTGTACATGCTAGGCTCATCAAGTTTAACCCAAGTATTCCACATGTGCAAAACTGTCTTGCACCCGTTGTATGTGAACATAGAGTCTATCACACCCGATCATCATGTGGTGTCTCAACATGACAAACTGTAGCAATGGTGCATACTCAGGGAGAACACTTTTATCTTGAAATTAAGTGTAGGGATCATCTTATGATGCTACCGTCGTTCTAAGCAAAATAAGATGCATAAAGGATAAACATCACATGCAATCAAAATATGTGACATGATATGGCCATCATCTTGCGCTTTTGATCTCCATCTCCAAAGCATCGTCATGATCTCCATTGTCACCGGCTCGACACCTTGATCTCCATCGTTGCATCATGGTCATCTCGCCAACTATTGCTTCTACAACTATCGCTAATGCATAGTGATAAAGTAAAGCAATTCCATGGCGTTTGCATTTCATACAATAAAGCGACAACCATAAGGCTCCTGCCAGTTGCCGATAACTTACAAAACATGATCATCTCATACAACAACGTATATCACATCATGTCTTGACCATATCACATCACAACATGCCCTGCAAAAACAAGTTAGACGTCCTCTACTTTTTGTTGCAAGTTTTACGTGGCTGCTACAGGCTTCTAGCAAGAACCGTTCTTACCTACGGCAAAAACCACAACGGTGATTTGTCAAGTTTTCTGTTTTAACCTTCTTCAAGGGCTGGCCGTAGTCAAATTCGATTCAACTAAAGTAGGAGAAACAGGCACCCGCCAGCAACCTTTATGCAATACTAGTTGCATGTCTGTCGGTGGAACCGGTCTCATGTACGTGGACATGTAAGGTTGGTCCGGGCCGCTTCATCCCACAATACCGCCGAATCAAAATAAGACATTGGTGGTAAGCAGTATGACTATCACCGCTCACAACTCTTTGTGTTCTACTCGTGCATCTCATCTACGCATAGACCTGGCTCATGATGCCACTGTTGGGAATCGTTGCATGAAAAACAAAAAAAATTCTACGCACACGCAATGATCTATCCATGGAGATGCATAGCAACGAGGGGGAGAGTGTGTCTACGTACCCTCGTAGACCGTAAGCTGAAGCGTTTCACAACGCGGTTGATGTAGTCGAACTTCTTCGCGCTTCAACCAATCAAGTACCGAACGCACGGCACCTCCGCGTTCTGCACACGTTCAGCTCGTTGACGTCCCTCGCCTTCTTGATCCAGCAAGACGTCGAGGTAGTAGATGATGTGACGCCCCCGGCTCAATCATGCACTAATCATACACGCAAATGCACATGATCAAGTCTAAGGACTCATGGGAAGATATCACAACACAACTCTAAATCATAAATAAAGTCATACAAGCTTTATATTACAAGCCAGGGGCCTCGAGGGCTTGAATACATAAGCTCGCATACAAGCGTCAGCGGAAGCATCAGATATCAGAGTACAGATATAAAAGAAAGCACTGATAGGCCCTTAAAAGGCGGGGCAAAAGAAAACACTACGATCGAAAGGCGCAGGCCTCCTGCCTGGGACCCTTCGAACCTACTCCTGGTCTTCGGCTAACTCGTAGTAGTATCCACCCTCGGGGTAGTAGTAGCAATCGCCGGCATGGGCAGCTGTATCCAGGGCTCCGTCATCTGGTTGCATCAAAAGGATATGGGGGAAAAAGAAAGCAAAGCAACCGTGAGTACTCATCCGAAGTACTCAGCAAGCAAGGATCTACACTACATATGCAACATTATCAAAGGAAGGCTGTATATGTGGACTGGGCTGCAGAAATGCCAGAATAGAGGGGAAAGCCTAGTCCTATCGAAGACTAGCATCTTCAGCGGTCTTGCAGCATTAGAAGAGTGTAGAGTAGTACAGTATAGAGTAGTAGTATCATTAAGTCTCAACCTCATCCAGAGATCCTTCCTCGACTCCCTGCGAGAAAGCGATCCCAGAGCCCTAATGTCCAAGTATCAACCTCGGCCAGAGATCCTTTCTCGACTCCCTGCGAGAAAGTAATCCCAGAGCCATACTCATCACAAGTATCCAGTTCTAGTTGTATCGACCGGGATACAACTCCGAGCGTCCGTTACCGAGGAACCGGCTATGCATAGATTAGTTCTTCCCTGCAGGGGTGCACCAACTTACCCACCACGCTCGCTTAACTCTGGCCGGACACACTTTTCTGGGTCATGCCCGGCCTCGGCCAAACGACACACCGCAACCCTGCCTAGAGCTCAGCAGAGAGGTCCCCATTGGTCTACATCCTATGCGCTCAGAGGTCTTGGGCCATTGCCCTGTGCACTCCGAGTCGTTACGTGCAGGGGGAAGCCAGGCACCAGGGGTGCGCTGGTCCGTCGCGGCCGCAATGCTGAACTGGACGTCTGACAAAGCTTTCATCTAATGCATACGATGCAGAGTACCCATATTTATTCCCGCGTGATAGTTAGTGCTATCGGGCCAGAGGCCCACTCAGATCAGATATCCAAATCGTAGTGTGTTGGTAGTGCGGTAACGAGCAGAGACTCACGATCGATGTGACCCCGTCGCCCCGTCTCGAGGACTTGCGGCAAGGACTCACGGGAATACCCGGCCACGCCTCATATTCATCACTCGGGCACCATCCAGGTCAACCCATCTCCACATCACTGGCGGGTACCCCTCAGGGTCGACCCGCCTTTCCAAGTATCTGTCATACAGTCCAAGTGTCCGTGTGTCCATAACATCAAGGGAATCTGATGTATCACCCTTGTTGGATTCCTACTCGATTTATCCGTCAAGGTGAACTCGGAGGAATCACCCTCGAGGTTCACACTTGAAGTGTTGCGCGACAGGGTCGTATCGGAAGTGGATAAGGAGGAATCACCCTCGATGACCACGACCGAATAGCTACTCTACAGAGTTAACATCAGAAGTGCTACACGAGGTATCACACTCGGCACTCGATAGTAACGCTGTAGTGTCGTACAACTAAGGGGGTGATGTGCGGTGCCGGGGTCTGACTGTCGATCCCGTTGATCAAGTCATCTGATAATCCAGCGGGGCAACTAGGGGCAAAGTGGGGTCTCTGGTAGGTCTCTACCCATCCTATACTAAACAGTTTAGGATAAGCAGGTAAGGTTTCAATAGCAGGTTACAATAAATAGGCTATGCATCAGAATAGGTTAACCAGTAGCAGCAGCAATTTCTAATGCAAGCATGAGAGAGAAAGAATAGGCGATATCGGTATGCTCAAGGGGGGGAAGGGCTTGCCTGGTTGCTCGGCGGCAAAGGCAAGGTCGTCAACGGTGTCGTCAACCTCCGGAGCTGTGTCGGCCTCGGGGACGACGTCGGTGTCGCGGTCTACCGAGAGAGAAGAGGGGGAAGAAACAGTAAATATAAAGCAAACAAGAGCATGCCATGACAATACGCAGAGCTAGGGGTGTTCTGACACGGTGCTACACGATATAGGTGAAGAGGGAAAACATCCAGGAATGTTTTCCTGAAGTTTGGCATTTTCGGACAGAGGAAACGGAGGGGAACGGTTGCATGTTCGCTATGCTAGGGACGTGTGGCGGACGAACGGACCGCGTATTCGGATTCGTCTCATCGTTCTGAGCAACTTTCATGTACAAAGTATTTTCGATCTGAGCTACGGATTATTTTATATGAATTTCTAAAGATTTAAACATTTTCTAAAATTTCTGGAATTGTTTTTAATTATTAAATCCGAATTATCCAAAACAGTAGAAATACTTTTTATACTCAGAGCCAGCTAGCCTATTAGAATGACAAGTGGGGTCCAGTGGCTGAGTCAGCATGCACAGTCAGCAAGTCAACAGTCAAAGTGTTGACCGGGGTCAAACATGAACAGTGCTAGTGGGGGCCCACATGTCATACTCACAGATCCAGTTAACAGTTTTTATTTAAACTAAACCAAATTAGTTAGTGGCCTGGGGCCCACTGTCAGTGAGTGTTAGGGTGATTTAGTTAGTACTAATTAGGCCATGTCAGCGGGGTTAACGGCGGCTGACCGCCGGAGCTAAGCAGGAGCGGCGGAGTTCACCGGCTGGGAGTTCCCGGCCACAGGAGGACGCGCGAGAGGCGGCGTTCGATTGGCCGCAGCTAGGTGAGTCGAACGGTGGCCGCGGCAGGTGTAGGGGTTGCCGGAATCGAGCACACCGTCGCTAATGGCGGCGGCGGCGCTCGGGGCTCGCACGAGCACGATGATTTCGGCTGATCCAAACTAAACGAAATGGCGCTACGGTTTCTTGGGAGGGCCGCAAGCACGCTGACGTGTTCGCATCCACAGGTGTGGCCTCTAGCCATGGTAGCAACGAGGCACAGCGGCGGCGAGTTCATGCTTCGACGCAGGTGAGCTCACAGGGCATGGAGGGGTGCGATAGAGGGTCAGGGGGGTCCGGGTGCTCACAGGGGAGTGGCAGGGAAGCTCGAGGGCTCGGGGGAGCGCCGGAGACGACGAACCGAAGGCGGCGTCCAGTGAGATGCAGTTGGGGAAGACCGGCGATGGCGATGACTTGGCGGCGTCCCAACTCGAACCGGTGGTGGTGGGTGATGCAGAAGTGCACGATGGTCCTCCCGGATATCAGCAGGAGGCGCGGGGAGGCCGGTGGCTGCGCAGGTGAGCTGCGGCGGTGACGGCGCGTTCGGGCGCTTTGTGGGAGAGAGGGAACGGCGCGAGGGAGAAGAGAGAGAGAGGCTAGGTTTGTCGGGGGGGCTGCGGACGATGACTTGTAGGCGCCCGCGGCGTCTGTAGCGCGCGTTGTCGAGCGACGAGAGAGGGGGGCCAGGCGCGGGTGCGCGTGCATAGGCGATAGCGAGCGAGCGTGAACAGAGAGAGGTAGGGGATGAGCTAGATGGGCTGGGCCGCACTGTGCCACTTAGGCCCAGGCACTGCGGCCTTTTTCTTTTTCTTCTTTACTCTTTTCTGTTTTCTTTTCTTATTTCTGTTTTGTCTTTTCTTTTTAAACCAAATGACTTTTGTAAAATAGGTGAACTAGCCACATATTTAAAGTGCTATTTCTAGCTCTGTTATAAAAAGGTTTGAGGTCCATACCTTTCCATTTGGATTTTATTGAAATGAATATGGATTAAATATCTCTGTTTTGTTGCTGTTAGGGTCAATTAATTAATTTAGTGAATGTTGGTTATAATTTTAGAATTGTCTCTGGATTATTTGCTATTTAATGAACATTTTTAGTTTCTGGACTTGAACAACTTTTATTTTCACTTTAAGTTTGAATTTCCATTTGAATTTGAATTTATATAGGATTTGGATTAACGCGAGATTAATAATAGTAACAGTGGTGACATGGCATCATTAGCATGTGGTTACTATAGCTTAACTACCGGGGTGTCACAGATGAGTTCCGTCAGCACGACGGTGTGGTGACGGTGATGGTGAAGTGATCTCCGCAGGGCTTCGCCTAAGCACTACGAAAATATGACCGGGGGTGTAAACGGTGGAGGGGGGGCGCCGCACATGGCTAGGCAATTGTCTGGTGTGCTAGGCGGCCCCCTCCCACATATATATAG
Source organism: Thinopyrum elongatum (assembly GCA_011799875.1). Lineage (NCBI taxonomy): Eukaryota > Viridiplantae > Streptophyta > Magnoliopsida > Poales > Poaceae > Thinopyrum > Thinopyrum elongatum. The sequence goes on from CM022297.1 coordinate 335,087,382, forward strand.
GTGGAGGGGAGGAGGGAGCAGCCAGGAGGGCACCCCAAGTAGGTCGAATCCTACTTGGGGTCCTCCCAAGTGGCGTGCCCCCTGCCTTATTTGTTGGAGGGGGAAGGAAAGGGGGGGAGGTGGAAGGAAGGGGGAATCCTATTCCCTTTCTTTCCTTTCCTCCTTCCCCTTTCCTTATCCACCTTGGCCAGCCCATATGGGGGGCGCACCAGCCCCTTGTGGCTAGTGTGTTTCCCCTCTTGGCCCATAAGGCCCATATCTTTTGCCGATGGTGCCCGGAACCCCTTCCGGTGACCCGATAAGTACCCTGTGACCCCCGAAACACTTCCGGTGTCTGAATACCATCGTCCTATATATCAATCTTTACGTATCGATCATTTTGAGACTCCTCGTCATGTCCGTGATCACATCCAGGACTCCAAACAACATTCGGTCACCAAATCACATAACTCATATAATACTATATCGTCAACAAAAGTTAAGCGTGCGGACCCTACGGGTTCGAGAACTATGTAGACATGACCGAGACACCTCTCTGGTCAATAACCAATAGCGGAACCTGGATGCTCATATTGGCTCCTACATATTCTACGAAGATCTTTATCGGTCGAACCGTTATGACAACATACGTAATTCCCTTTGTCCATCGGTATGTTACTTGCCCGAGATTCGATCATCGGTATCTTCAGACCTAGTTCAATCTCGTTACCGGCAAGTCTCTTTACTCGTTCCATAATACATCACCTCGTGACCAACTCCTTAGTCGTTTGCTTGCAAGCTTATGATGTGTATTACCGAGAGGGCCCAGAGATACCTCTCCGAAACTCAGAGTGACAAATCCTAATCTCGATCTATGCCAACTCAACAAATACCTTCGGAGATACCTGTAGAGCATCTTTATAATCACCCAGTTACGTTGTGACGTTTGATAGCACACAAGGCACTCCTCCGGTATCCAGGAGTTGCATAATCGCATAGTCGAAGGAATATGTATTTGACATGAAGAAATCAATAGCAATAAAACTGAACGATCATTATGCTAAGCTAACGGATGGGTCTTGTCCATCACATCATTCTCCTAATGATGTAATCTCATTATCAAATGACAACTCATGTCCATGGTCAGGAAACCTTAACCATCTTTGATCAACAAGCTAGTCTAGTAGAGGCTTACTAGGGACACGGTGTTTTGTCTATGTATTCACACATGTATCATGGTTTCCAATTAATACAATTCTAGCATGAATAATAAACCTTTATCATGAATAAGGAAATATAAAATAGCAACTTTATTATTGCCTCTAGGGCATATTTCCTTCATTATCATGATTAATGAAACAACTTTAACCTTGGAACATGTGATGCAAAGGCTTGATATCATTGAAAATTAAATTTCTACCGTTGAGCATATTGAAAACTTGGATAAAAAGATTCATAATCATATCCCTCAGATTGGATCAAAGGTAGGAATCACTTTAAAAACTTTAAAGGAGAAGGGGCTTATAATAGATGAGAGGGTAGAACAAGGTTCCGCTAGGATCGATAAGTTGGAGGATGTTATTACCCACTTGGGTTCTGCTTTTGCCTCTATCAAAACTACTACAAAAATTCCCCCTAATAAAACTACTAAGTTTATCTATGTTCCTAAAAATAAGGGTGGATCATCTAGTAAAGGAAACGAGGATCTCAAGATGGTAAGTATTTGCCCTAGTTTTATCAATATAATTAAGGAACCTATTCTTACGGACGATTGTCTTGATTTTGTACCTAGGAGTGTGATCATTAACCAACCTAATGAAATCCCTAGGAGGTATGGGTGTGAAATTGAAGGATTGCATACCAAAGATGACAATACCTAGATCTATGCATTATGCCTAGCTAGGGGCATAAAACAATAGGTTATTTTTGTTTTTCTTGATTTTCTTCTGTTTTTCAATAAATATGAAATTATACTTATGTTATGATTGTGTTTAAGATTTTTAATTAGTGTTTGTGCCAAGTAGAGCCTTTGGGATGATCTATGGTGAGAGTTGATTTTATTTTGCTGAAAAACAGAAACTTTTGTGCCCAGTTATGGAATTTTGTAAATTCACAGACACGTGTTTTAATTCTTAATGTTTTACACAAGATTGATATACAAATTTCCCAGGTCTTCCTAATTTTTCAGAATTTTGCGAGCAACGGAAGTATGAGCAATATTCAGGTCTTCACAGACTGTTCTGTTTTTGACGGATTCTGTTTTCTATGCATTGTTCTCTTATTTTGATGGATCTATGGGTAGTATCGGGGGGGGTGGGGGGGGGGGTATGAACCATGGTGAAGTTGGACTACAGTATATATAATGCTAATATGAATTTGGAATGAGTTCACAACAGTACCTAAGTGGTGATTTGCTTTTATTATACTAACGGAGCTCACGAGTTTTCTGTTGAGTTTGTGTTATGAAGTTTTCAAGTTTTGGGTGAACTTTCGATGGACTAAGGAATAAGGAGTGGCAAGAGCCTAAGCTTGGGGATTCCAAAGGCACCCCAAGGTAATATTCAAGGACAACCAAGCATCTAAGCTTGGGGATGCCCCGGATGGCATCCCCTCTTTTGTCTACAATCCATGAGGCTATATTTTTATTCACTACATGATATGTGTTTTGCTTGGAGCGTCTTGTGTTATATGAGCCTTTGCTTTATTTGATTTTTAGTTTGCCAAAATCATCCTTGCTGTACACACCTTTTGAGAGGGACACACATTAATCGTGAATTTATTAGAATACTTTATGTGCTTCACTTATATCTTTTGAGCTAGGCAGTTGCTCTAGTGCTTCACTTATATCTTTTTAGAGCACGACGGTGGTTTTATTTTGAAGAAATTGATGAACTCTCATGCTTCACTTTTATTATTTTGAGATTCTTATAAATAGTATGGCAATTTTCTTAGGTTATGAATTTGGTCCTAATATTATGGGTATTCAAAAGGGATATAATAAAAACTTTCATGAAGATCATTGAATATATGAGAAGTTTGATTCCTTGCATTTGTTTTGAGATATAAAGATGGTGATATTAGAGTCATGCTAGTTAGTGATTGTGGTTTAGTAAGAATACTTGTGGTAAGGCTTGTGATTCCCGAAGCATGCACGTATGGTCTCTCGTTATGCGATGAAATTGGAGCATGATTTATTATTGATTGTCTTCCTTATGAGTGGCGGTCGGGGATGAGCGATGGTCTTTTCCTACCAATCTATCCCCCCAGGAGCATGCATAGTAGTACTTCGCTTTGAGGGCTAATAAACTTTTGCAATAAGTATGTCAGTTCTCTATGACTAATGTTGAGTCCATGGATTATACGCACTCTCACCCTTCCACCTTTGCTAGCCACTCTAGTACCGCGCAACTTTTGCCGGTGCATTAAACCCTCTTATACATTTCCTCAAAACAGCCACCATACCTACCTATTATGGCATTTCCATAGCCATTCCAAGATATATTGCCATGCAACTTCCACCGTTTCGTTTTATTATGACACATACCATCATTGTCATATTGCTTTGCATGATCATGTAGTTGCCATTGTATTTGTGGCTTGGCCACCATTCTTATTTTTTATAAATGTCATGCTAGATCATTGCACTTACCGGTACACCGCCGGAGGCATTCATATAGAGTCATATTTTTGTTCTAGTATCAAGTTGTAAGTAAATAAAAGTGTGATGATCATCATTATTAGAGCATTGTCCCATGTGAGGAAAGGATGATGGAGGCTATGATTCCCCCACAAGTCGGGATGGAGCTTCAGATGAAAAAAAAGAGAGGCCAAAGAGCCAAAGAAAAAAAAGAAAAAATGAGAGACAAAGAGAGAAGGGACAATGTTACTGTCTTTTTTCCACAATTGTGCTTCAAAGTAGCATCATGTTCTTCATGATAGAGAGTCTCCTATGTCGTCACTTTCATATATTACTAGTGGGAATTTTTCATTATAGAAATTGGCTTGTATATTCCAATGATGGGCTTCCTCAAATGCCCGAGGTCTTCGTGAGCAAGCAATTTGGATGCACTCCCACTTAGTTTTCTTTTGAGCTTTCATATACATATAGCTCTAGTGTATCCGTTGCATGGCAATCCCTACTCACTCACATCGATATCAATTGATGGGCATCTCCATAGCCTATTAATTGCCTAGTTGGTGTGAGAATTTCTTTCTCCTTTTTGTCTACTACCACCTTCTATTCCACCCATAGTGCTATATCCATGGCTCACGCTCATGTATTGCGTGAGAGTTGAAAAAGCTGAAGCGCGTTAAAAAGTACTCCCTCCGTTCCAAAATAAGTGTCTTGAGCTTAGTACAAATTTGTACTAGGGCTAGTACAAAGTTGAGACACTTATTTTGGGACGGAGGGAGTATGAAACTTTTGCTTGGCTTCTCATCAGGGTTGTACATGATAAATACTTTGTGTTAAGAAGATGGAGCATGACAAGACTATATGATTTTGCAGGGATAACTTTCTTTAGCCATGATATTTTGAAAAGACATGATTGCTTTATTAGTATGCTTGAAGTATTATTGTTTTGATGTCAGTATTAAACTTTTGTTTTGATTCTTATGGATATGAATATTCATGCCACATAAAAGAAAGATTACTTGATAAACATGTAAGGTAGCATTCCACACCAAAAATTCTGTTTTTATCATTTACCTACTCGAGGACGAGCAGGAATTAAGCTTTGGGATGCTTGATACGTCTCCAACGTATCTATAATTTTTTATTGTTCCATGCTATTATATTATCCATCTTGGATGTTTTATATGCATTATTATGCTATTTTATATCATTTTTTGGGACATATTAACCTAGTGCCAAGTGCCAGTTGCTGTTGTTTCCTTGTTTTTGTCCTTTATAGAAATTCAATACCAAATGGAGTCCAAACGGAATGAAACTTTTTAAGGACTTTTCTTGGACCAGAAGACACCTGATGACCCACAAGTATAGCGGATCAATCGTAGTCCTTTCACTAAGTAAGAGTGTCGAACCAAATGAGGAGCAGAAGGAAATGTTGAGCGGTTTTCAGCAAGGTATTTTCTGCAAGCATTGAAATTATCGGTAACAGATAGTTTGGTAGTAAGATAATTCTTAACGGGTAACAAGTGTAACTTATGTGCAACAAGGTGGACCAATCTTTTTTATAGCAAAGGACAAGCCTGGACAAACTCTTATATGAAGTAAAGTGCTCCCGAGGACACATGGGAATTATTGTCATGTCAGTTTTCATCATGCTCATATGATTCGCGTTCGCTACTTTGATAATTTGATATGTGGGTGGACCCGTGCTTAGGTGCTGTCCTTACTTGGACAAGCCTCCCACTTATGATTACCCCTCTCGCAAGCATCCGCAACTACGAGAAAAGAATTAAGACGAATCTAACCATAGCATGAAACATATGGATCCAAATCAGCCCCTTACGAAGCAACGCATAAACTAGGGTTTAAGCTTCTGTCACTCTAGCAACCCATCATCTACTTGATACTTCCCAATGCATTCCCCTAGGCCAAAATCATGGTGAAGTGTCATGTAGTTGACGTTCACATAACACCACTAGAGGAAAGACAACATACATCTCATCAAAATATCGATCGAATACCAAATTCACATGATTACTTATAACAAGAATTCTCCCATGTCCTCAGGAACAAAAGTAACTACTCACAAAGCATGTTCATTTTCATGAACAAAGGGGTAATAAATATCATTAAGGATCTGAAAATATGATCTTCCAACAAATAAACCAACTAGCATTAACTACGAGGAGTAATCAACACTACTAGCAACCCACATGTACCAATCTGAGATTTTGAGACGAAAATTGAATACAAGAGATGAACTAGGGTTTGAGATGAGATGGTGCTGTTGAAGATGTTGATGTAGATTGGTCCTCCCATGATGAGATCGTTGTTGGTGATGACGATGGCTTCGATTTCCCCCTCCCGGAGGCAAGTTTCCCCGGCAGAATCGCTCTGCCGGAGCTCTAGATTGCTTCTGCCCAGGTTCTGCCTCGAGACGGCGGCGCTTCATCCCGAAAGCCTTCCTCTGATTTTTTTCTAGATCAAAATGCTTCATATAGTAGAAGATGGGCATCGGGGGCTGCTCAGGGGGCCCACAAGCTCAGGGGCGCGCACTGGGGGGTAGGGCGCGCCCCGTAGGCTTGTGGCCACCTGGTGGGTCCCCTTCTGGTCTTTCTTCGCTCAATATTTTTTATATATTCCAAAAAAAATTATCCATAAAGTTTCAGGACATTTGGAGTTGTGCAGAATAGGTGTCTCAGATTTGCTCCTTTCCGGTCCAGAATTCCAGCTACCGGCATTCTCCCTCTACATGTAAATCTTGTAAAATAAAAGAGAAAAGGCATAAGAATTGTATTATAAAAGGTAATAACTGTTGGGAAACGTTGCATGGAAAACAAAAAGTTTTCTACGCACACGCAAGATCTATCAAGGAGATGCATAGCAACGAGAGGGGAAAGTATGTCTACGTACCCTCATAGACTGTAAGCGGAAGCGTTTGACAACGCGGTTGATGTAGTCGAACTTTCTTCGCGATCCAACCGATCGAGTACCGAACGGACGGCACCTCTGCGTTCAGCACACGTTCAGCTCGGTGACGTCCACGCCTTCTTGATCCAGCAAGACGGCGAGGTAGTGGATGAGTTCCGGCAGCACGATGGCATGGTGACGGTGATGGTGAAGTTATCTCCGCAGGGCTTTGCCGAAGCACTACGAAAATATGACCAGGGGTGTAAACGGTGGAGGGGGCGTCGCACACGGCTAAGACAATGTTGTGTATTGTGCTAGGCGCCCCCTCCCACATATATATAGGTGGGGGTGGAGGGAGCAGCCAGGAGGCGCCCCCAAGTAGGCCGAATCCTACTTGGGGTCTTCCCCCAAGTGGCGCCGCCCCTTCCTTATTTGGAGTGCGGGAGGAAGGAATGAGGAGGTGGCGCCCCCCTTTCCTTTCTCTCCTAAGGAGGGAAAGGCAGGAGGGGCCACCCTTCCCCTTTCCTTCCCCTAGGGCTGGCCAGCCAATGGAAGGGGTGCACCAGCCCCCTCGTGGGCTGGTCTGTCTCCCCCCCTTTTGCCCATAAGGCCCATACACTTGCGGGGGTGCCCGGAACCCCTTCCGATGACCCGATGAGTACCCGGTGCACTCCGAAACTATTCCGGTGTCCGAATACCATCGTCCTATATATCAATCTTTACCTCTCGACCATTTCGAGACTCCTCGTCATATCCATGATCTCATCCGAGACCCCGGACAATATTTGGTCACCAAATCATATAACTCATATAACACTATATCGTCAACGAACGTTAAGCGTGCGGACCCTATGGGTTCGAGAACTATGTAAACATGACGGAGACACCTCTCCGGTCAATAACCAATAGCAGAACCTGGATGCCCATATTGGCTCCTACACATTCTATGAAGATCTTTATCGGTCAAACCGTTATGACAACATACGTAATTCCCTTTGTCCATCGGTATGTTACTTGCCCGAGATTCGATCGTCGGTATCTTCATACCTAGTTCAATCTTGTTACCGGCAAGTCTCTTTACTCGTTCCGTAATACATCATCTCGTAACTAACTCATTAGTCATTTGCTTGCAAGGCTTCTTATGATGTGTATTACCGAGAGGGCCCAAAGATACCTCTCTGATACTCGGAGTGACAAATCCTAATCTCGATCTATGCCAACTCAACAAACACCTTCGGAGATACCTGCAGAGCATCTTTATGATCACCCAGTTACGTTGTGATGTTTGATAGCACACAAGGTATTCCTCCGGTATCCGGGAGTTGCATAATCTCATAGTCGAAGGAATATGTATTTGACATAAAGAAAGCAATAGCAATAAACTGAACGATCATTATGCTAGGCTAACGGATGGGTCTTGTCCATCACATCATTCTCCTAATGATGTGATCGCGTTATCAAATGACAACACATGTCTATGGTTAGGAAACCTTAACCATCTTTCATCAACGAGCTAGTCTAGTAGAGGCTTACTAGGGACACAGTATTTGTTTATGTATTCACACATGTATTTAATTTTCCGATCAATACAATTCTAGCATGAATAATAAACCTTTATCATGAATAAGGAAATATAAAATAACAACTTTATTATTGCCTCTAGGGCATATTTCCTTCAATAACAGTCCAATATGCAATAAATATCAACATAAAAACATGATGCAAAATGGACGTATCAACTCCCCCAAGCTTAGACCTCACTTGTCCTCAAGCGAAAGCCGAAATCGATAATCATGACCACATGTTTAGATATAGAGGTGTCGATAAAACAAAATACGGACATGAGGGCATCATGATCATTATTAGAACAACAATATATTGTCATATAAATTCTCATGCTAAAGTGATAATTCATCACAAGGTAAAGTATGAACCATAAACTTCATTAACACCTAGCAAACTATGGTCTCAGTCATTGATACAATTGCAATTTATCATAATATCAGAAAGAGTCTATGCAAGAGCTTTTATTGGGCAACTTCACATACTCAACCATCATTTGGTCTTTCACAATTGCTAACACTCATGCGATACTTATGATCAAAGCGAGTTTAAAATAATAGTTGAGTTATTTAATTGGCCAATAAGCTTTATGTTCTAATTCAAGAGGTAAGTGACATGCTTTTCCATATACCATTTTGTATGGAGACATACCCATATGGTTTTTATAAGCCGTTTTATAAGCCCATAATGCATCATCAAGTTTCTTAGACCAATTCTTTCGAGACCTATTAACAGTCTTTTGCAAAATCAACTTTATTTCCCTATTGCTTAATTTTACTTGACCATTGGATTGAGAATGATAGGGTGATGCAATTCTATGGTTAACATCATATTTGGAAAGCAATTTACGAAAAGCACCATGAATAAAGTGTGAACCACCATTTATCATTAAATATCTAGGGACTCCAAACCTCGGGAAAATAGCTTCTTTAAGCATTTTAATAGAAGTGTTGTGATCAGCACTACTAGTTGGAATAGCTTCTACCCGCTTAATAACATAATCAACAGCAACTAAAATATGAGTATACCCATTGGAGGAAGGAAAATGTCCCATATAATCAAATCCACAAACATCAAATGGTTCAATAACAAGTGAATAATTCATAGCCATTTCCTGTCGTTTACCAATATTACCAATTTTTTGACATTCATCACAAGATAAAACAAACTTACGAGCATCTTTGAAAAGAGTAGGCCAATAAAAACCGGATTGTAATACCTTATGTGCCGTTCGGTCTCCCGCATGGTGTCCTCCGTATGGCTCGAAGTGACACTTACGTAGAATTTGTTCCTGTTCATGCTCAGGTACACAACATCTAATAACACCATCTACTTTTTATATAGATGTGGGTCATCCCAAAAGTAATGTCTTAAATAAAATAAGAACTTTTTCTTTTGTTGGTAGGTGAAACTAGGTGGTATAAATTTAGCAACAATGTAGTTCGCATAGTCGGCATACCAAGGAGTATTACGAGAAGCATTTATGACAACTAGTTGTTCATCAGGAAAACTATCATCAATAGGTAGTGGGTCATCAAGAATATTTTCTAACCTAGACAGGTTGTCAGCTAAAAGATCGAGGATGTCGCCTAGAGGGGGGGGGTGAATAGGCGCTTTAAAATAATTACGGTTTAGGCTTGAACAAATGCCGAATAAACCTAGCGGTTAATTTGTCAAGCACAAAACCTACAACAACTAGGCTCACCTTTGTGCACCAACAACTTATGCTAAGCAAGATAAACAACTAAGTGATAGCAAGATATATGACAAGAAACAATATGGCTATCACAAAGTAAAGTGCATAAGTAAAGGGCTCGGGTAAGAGATAACCGAGGCATGCGGAGACGACGATGTATCCCGAAGTTCACACCCTTGCGGATGCTAATCTCTGTTTGGAGCGGTGTGGAGGCACAATGCTCCCCAAGAAGCCACTAGGGCCACCGTAATCTCCTCACGCCCTCGCACAATGCAAGATGTCGTGATTCCACTAAGGGACTCTTGAGGACGGTCACCGAACCCGTACAAATGGCAACCCTTGGGGGCGGTCACCGAACCCGTACACTTTGGCAACCCTTGGGGGCGGCCACCGGAACCCGTCAAATTGCTCGGGGTGATCTCCACAACCTAATTGGAGACCCCGATGCTTGCCCGGAGCTTTACACCACAATGATTGGGCTCCGAACACCACCAACCGTCTAGGGCGCCCAAGCACCCAAGAGGAACAAGCTCAAGGGTACCAAGCACCCAAGAGTAATAAGCTTCTCAACTTGTAACTTCCACGTATCACCATGGAGAACTCAAACCGATGCACCAATTGCAATGGCAAGGGCACATGGAGTGCCCAAGTCCTTCTCTCCCAAATCCCACCAAAGCAACTAATGCTAGGGAGGAAAATGAGAGGAAGAACAAGAAGGAGAACACCAAGAACTCCAAGATCTAGATCCAAGGGGTTCCCCTCACATAGAGGAGAAAGTGATTGGTGGAAATGTGGATCTAGATCTCCTCTCTCTTCCCCCCCCCCCAAAAAACTAGCAAGAATCCATGGAGGGATTGAGAGATAGCAAGCTCGAAGAAGGTCAACAATGGGGGAAGAACACGAGCTCAAAGGATAAGGCTCAATGGGGAAGAAGACCCACTTTTATAGGAGGGGGAAAATCCAACCGCTATCCCCTCTCTCAGCCCGCGCGATGCGGTACTACCGCACACAGCCACGGTACTACCGCAGAGGGCTGCGGTACTACTGCTGCAGGTTGCGATACTACCGCTTGCGCGACAGAGGTCAGACGAGGGCCTGTTGCACAGGGCAATGGGTGGTAGAACCGCCGGAGCGGTACTACCGCGCGCCCCTATGGTACTACCATAAGGCAGGCGTCAACTGGCCCGGAAAACACACGGAAGTAATAAATTACTTCTGTGACAACTTCCGCTGAGGTTGGAGCTGTGCGAAAGTCCGGCACGGTAGTACCGGACAGGAGTCGCGGTACTACCGCATGAGGGCGGATGTAAAAAATTACATCCGCACCTACTTCCGCATGCGTCAGCATCAGGGCTAGGGGCAGCGGTACTACCGCTCACAAGGAGCGGTACTACCACTCCCTTGAGCAGTACTACCACATGCCACAGAGGCTTTAGCACTTGGCTGCCTTCATATCATAGCTAAAGACAATAGAAGGATACAATAAAACCAGAACTGCCATAACTTCTGCATATGAGCTCCGAATTGAGCAAACTCAAGCTTGTTGGTTATAGTAAGAAGAGGCAGGGAAGGTATGCCTAAGATATAGAGGAGTGAACCCTCCATCAGAGAAGAACCGGCATAACCTCCAACATCGAAAACATCATAGATGATGCATGTGAACTCCGTTTTCGATGAACTTGAGCTTGTCAAAAAGATGACCATAAGCTCCAAATCTCACAAGGAGAAAAACCAAACAAGAACCAAGAAAGATGATGCAAGCATGCAATGGTTTGAGCTCTCTATGAACGATACGATCAATCTACTCACTTGGGAGCCCCCCTTGATAGTACGGCAATCGATCCTATAACCCGGTCTCCAAACTACCGCCATGAGACTGGTAAAATAGAAAACCTATCAAGGGCAAACCTTTGCCTTGCACAAAGTCCACTTGAGCTAGATGATGACGATCTTGACCTCCTCAAGTTGGACCACCTTTCTTGATTACGTTGGCTCAGTGAAGACTAGTAGATTGCTCCCCCATACTTCACTATGGGTGAGCCACTCTTCGGCACATCTTCACAAGTCCATTGACACCACAATGGACGGCAAGCTTCAAGCACTTGATCTCTTCGTGATGCTCCACTTGAACTTGCACACTGCAATCTTGATGACGATCACCACTTGATGTCATCCTCCATGGGTTGTATAATATCTTCCTCTTGATGCAAGCCCATGGAAACATACCTAACCCCACATAGAACTCTCACGTAGACCATGGGTTAGTACACAAAGCGTAATGGACAATGCTTACCATACCATGGGATCACTTGATCCCTCTCGGTACATCTTCTACACTTTGTGTTTTGATCAACTTGATTCACTCTTTGACTTAGTCTTGATCAACCTCTCACATGACCAATCTTTAGGTAATTCCTTGAATAGCACCTTGGTCATCACAAACTCTCCTTGAAACCAACAAATGAACTCCAAGAAAAGCCTATGGACAAACCCTTCAAATATAACTCAAGGCAACCATTAGTCCATAGAGATTGTCATCAATTACCAAAACCAAACATGGGGGCACTGCATGTTCTTTCAATCTCCCCCATTTTGGTAATTGATGACAATCACTTTCAAGAGAGTTTATACAAGGAATTATGCATCACCATGCAATGCACCAACCAATAATGCATGCGTATGAGATGCAAAAGCTTAGGAACAAAACCACAGCAAGAAGAGATGACTCTCTAATCTTTTCCACAAAACTCTCTGAAACTTCTCCCCCATTGGCATCGATTGCCAAAATGGGCAAAAAGCTAAGAAGGCCAATATAAATTGTGTTACTCCACAAATTGTGTATTTCTCAATAAGAGAGTGGAATGCACTACACATATCCAAAGGTAAATACTTGGAGGAAGACAAACTATATTGAGGTACAAAGATTGCTAAAGAATGATATGCCACAAAGGCATAACAAAGAGAGACACAAGCAATCAAGCAATCAAAAGATACCAATTGAAGCAAGCAATCAAAAGATACCAATTGAACCAACTAGACCAAAGATCCTATGAGCCACAGGAATAAAAGATATTATGATATGAGCATAGGAGTGTTCTAAAGAAACTAGAGAAGCTCCCCATGATTTGTGCAAAAATAAGAATATTTGTATTTGAATACAACGGGCACAAAATAGGATCATCACTCCCCCAAAATCAATAGAAGCTCACAACAAGTGCAAGTGAGCATATAGGAAACACGGCCTAGCACTTGCAACAAACACATGGTTGAGCAACATGTAAAAGGGGCAACTTAAGATTAGGCTCGACCAAAATGATGTGCGTGAGTCATGGCAAAGCACTTGAGAAGACTAATATAAGGATGAGCATTAAGCATCAACATAGTCTTGAATAAATGAGATACAAGGTGCAAGACATGTCCTTCACACACACACACAACAAGCAAATGGATACACAAGCTTACTAATATGCAAATTAAGAACCAATGCTTGTGACAACCCATGGTGAAGATAAAAAATGAATGCCTCATCAAGACGAGGGATACCAATTAAGATGGCAAAGGCCTCGTCAAGACAAGACAAGCATGAGGAAAATGATCTTCACCACAAAAAGAGTGCGTCAAGATGCAACGAGATAAGACCCGCACTCAAGATAAATCCTTTCACGAAACCACCACAGAAAAGGTGAACGTGAAAGAATAAGGATATCACCTAGAGATGTAACTTCTCTCAAGTGTAAAAGATTCTAGGTAGATGAGAATCATGATGATATCAATCCACAAAGAAGGATGTACACACGAAATGGTTACACAAGGAAAGAACAAGATATCCACAAGGAAGTCATAAATATACCAATAAGATATTTGCTTGAAAGCATAGCACATGGCTAGATATGGTCTTATTGTATATAAATAAACTCCTACCACACAATCATCAAAGACATCACAACTAGCAGCATGAGATCATCGTTGGGATGCTTTGAGAAAGGAAATAAGTATCATAAGAACGAATCAAGAAATTCATGTCATGATGCAACCTACACAAGGTTGAGTGCAAGAAATGTATGCATGAATCGATACTAGTTACCGAGATAGCATTGGAAGGATGTACAGATACCAATCGAAGGTAGATAGTAGTTCATTGATCATCCTAGCTTGACTCCAATAAGCACATGGTGACAACACCTTCCTTGTGAGTGAGCTGATCATCCAATGCATCTCCAATTGTTCCTAGAACAATAACACAAACAAAATGGTACCCAAACTCATTGGGACCAAAGAGTTAGAAACACCAATACATAGGACAAACTCCACATAAATATGTGCATATAGATATATGAAAATGAATTTCATGCACATCTCATCCAAATTGAGACTAGGTGGAGTTTCCCTTATATATTGGGTCAAAGAAAGAAAGCATGCCAAAGAAAATACATGAAGTAATTATGCATGCTCAAGACTTTCAAGGACCGATACCAAATGAAAAAGAAATACCAAGTGGAGAAATCATCACTTGGAAGATATCATTAAAGATACATCAATGAATGAGATATCCATTGATACACGCAAAAAGAAGGATATCGAACTCCCTACAGAGAGGATGGTTCCAAACAAACCATGCCCTCTACAAAGTTTCATGATGGCACAAAGTACCAAAAAGAAACGACTTGCCTTCCACCAAAACACACTTGATAAGGATCACAAGAAGAGTGTTCTAAAGAAAATAGGATAGCTCCCCCACGAGTTGTGCATTATAGAGAATTTGCATTTGAATACAAAATGCACAAGGTGGGATCACCACTTTCACTATATCTAGAAAACACTAGACAAGAACAAGAAATTAACAAGATCCACAAGTGGTATGGAAGACAACGGGAGTTGACACAATCCTCGGCAAGAGATAAGGCAAATAAAAACAAAAGCCAATGTAAAGATGATCAATAAATTCTACCACACATAAGTGAGTACCAATTGTCAAAAGACAAGAAGTATTTGGAAATAATTCCCGGTGGTAGATAACAAGGATATCCAACATCATCTTCACAACAAACACAAGAAAATTGCAACTTGTAGAGCTAACATGTCACCTAGGAACAAGATAATTAATAATATCAACTCTAAGTGACAATATCTCAAATGTACACATTTTCTAGGCTTGTAATATGCACATAGCATATTACTCCCCCATAATGTGATACCAAGGAAAACTTAACAAGAGGCAATAAGAGTATCCAACAAGAGATAATTAAAGGACTTTTTAGAATTTGAATTTCTCATGAGAGACATACCACCTAGCGACTAGATAATCTTGTAATATCAATACTAGATGGTATTCCTCATGAACACACATTTATAGGATTGTGAGGTGCACAAAGCACATCACTCCCCCAAAATGGGATGTTCCATTAATCTCTCACATGAGCCAACTAGGATACAAACAAGAAGCATAAAAGCTCAACGCACGACACACACGTACATGCTGTGCAAACCAACACACACATACTTGATTGCTCAAGATAAGCAAGTTGGAAGCACAACAAATACAAACGCATGCATGGTACAAAACCAAAACAAGCAAAAGGTTCAGTAGTAGCATAATTCCTTTGAGCACTGTCTAGAGTATTACTAGCATAATGGACAATGTCGGATTTAGGGCTCCACAGACCTACAAAGGTTCAAACTCTGGGGCGTGTGTGAAGATCTCAACCTCTCGAGCCTTCCAGCCCGTCGCCCTATAGCCTAGCTTTACCGGATTCGCATGAGCGGGGGAGAAGATGAACACAGTAGTTTACCCAGGTTTGGGCCACCTTGCGGTGTAAAACCCTACTCCTGCTTTGTGGTGGATTGGCCTCACGAGGAGGTTTGAGGATGAACTAGTACAATGGATGAGCTGCCTCGCGAGGGCTCGGGGGATGAGAATGAGTCGACCTCTGGGATCGGATCCGGAACCCCCTCTATGGTGGTGGCTAACCTATATTTATAGGGGCCTTGGTCCTCTTCCCCAAAGCGTAGGCGGGAAGGGATCCCACAGTGGCCAATTTGAAAGGGGACAAGTAGTACATCTTATCCTAATGAAAGGTGGTCTTCGCCTGCAAAGCGTCTGGTCATGAAGTAGCGGTGGGCTCGGCGATGACATCCGTCCTACCGATCGTGGTCTTGGTCTTGTAGCACCGGAATGGAAACCTTTGGCAGATTCCTCGGGAACCCACGCCTGTCCATGCCTCCTTAGCACCAAAGAGGAAACTGCCTCCTCTGCGCCTGCTAGCACCCGCCTGGCCTTGGTCGTCATGGCTTGTGTCATCGCAGCCTCGTGAGGTTGGGTACCCGCATAGAAATCTCCGCTCCTCTGGAGGCAGCCTGGGGTGGCCACTCCCTCTGGAGGTCTTGGTGTCATCCACCTCGCGAGGCCAGGGGGCCCTCGCAAGGGTCTTGTTTTGGCAGTCTTGCAGATGGGCCGTACCAGGCCGCTAAGCGAGCCACGCTGTGGGCCGCAGGAGGCAAGTCTGGGTACCCTGGTTCCTAGAACACCGACAGTAGCCCCCGATCCCAAGGCACGCTCGGGCTTGGTTTCGAGGCGAAGCCAAGGGGCAAGGGCGAACCGCCGCGGGCCCTAATCGCCTGCAGGCCAGGCCGATGCGTGGCGCTCAACGGGACACGGACGCCTCCGCTTCCTCGTGCCGCCTCGGCAACCGCCCCGACTTGACAACTGCCTGGTGCATGCAGCAAGGCCACCTTTACTCAGAACATGGAGGGGCGCCGGTTAGCCTTCCTCCGTCTATATAAAGGGCAAGGGAGGTGAATCGCTCAACCCGTCTTCATCCTCTTGCATCTCGCACCTTGTTCACCTCCGTCGTGTCGCCACCTTGCCGAAGCATCCATGGCGCCAGTGAGGAGGTTCTCGGCCAAAGAGAAAGGCAAGGCACCAAAGGAGGGGCCGGGCTCGCCGCCGCCCAAGAGGGGACGCGGCCGTCCCCGTAAATGCGCGGCCGCATCCACGGCGCCGTCACGGGGGTGCGGGCGACCTTCCTTGCCAGCCCGCGTCAGCCCCAGCAACTGGGGGAGAGGCCTCTCCCACGAAGGCGGTTGCGGGGGCCCCAGCGGCCATGGCAAGGGGGGAGGTGCGCTGTGGCTGCCTGGCCACTTCGTCCGCGCACCTGCTCGGGTGACACGGGACGTGAGTTTGTTGTACGAGTGGAGGGCCCTCCTGGCACCTGGCTTCTGCTTCCGAGCTCCTTCGCGGAGGAGGTGCCAGCAGCGGGGCCTGTTGGCCTGCGACTGCAGCCGGACGACTGCTGCAACGGGTCTTCGTGGGTGGAGGTCGAGGTCTCCTCCATCGGGCATGTGTTCCTGACCCGTGGGTGGCAGTCATTTGCCCGCGCTCGTGGTCTGGACAGGAGGCGCACCCTCCATTTCAAGTACGACAGGGCGACGACGCTCTTCGTCAGGGTCTTTGGGGAGGACGGAAGCCGCCTGGGGTGCTGCCCGGAGGGCGACGACGATGGTAGCGACCACTCCCCCGATGATGACGACCAGGGCGACGGCGTCCTCCGCGGTGAACTTGACCTTGGCGACGGCCGCTGCTCCTCCAGCAGCGGCGCTTCCTCCGGGGAAGGCTCGAGCGACGATGACTATGATGAGCCGCCTCGTCACCGCGCGCGGACCAAAGAGGTCGGCATGCCGCCACGCCCCCGCTCCAGAGGACGTCGAGTCGTCTCGTCATCATGCCTCCGTCAAGCAGGAGGAGCGTTCGGACTGAGCGCGGGAGACGGTGAGGCCGAGCCTCAGGAGCAGCGGTCCTCCGGAGACCGCCTCTTCAGTTTTCTTCTTCTTTTGCTTCCTGCATCACAGCTTATGAAAAAGGACCCCTGGGTGTGTGTAATGAACAGCGGCGCTTGCGCCTTTATGTCAGTATTTCCCGTTGCGTTCTAATACTCATGTTGCTATTAATTGGAAGTTCCTGCTTGACGTGATTAGAGTAACTAAGCTTGGTGCGTTCCTCCGGAACTTCTCCTGGTGACGGTGTAGCTAGAGTACCAGGGTGGCCTAGGGAGGCCCTTCGACAAGCTCTGGAGCCTTGAATGGTATGCCCCTGCGAGGCCTCAGGGGGAAATTTGCGTAGGCCTCTGGAGCCCCCGAGTGAGGGCCGGCCACTATTGGCGCGTCAGGGCGCGATGCCTGGCAGGGCCAAGAGGCGAGCACTCCTGAGGCCGCGGAGCCGATGGCTCTCTCAAGAACGTTGTGCGAGGATGTCTTGATGAGGTGTATGTATGAGCAAGCCTTCTGCTGGCACAGCATAGGTCGGTTCATGCGTATACACCGTGCCTAGCCCCCGCTCGCGGGACACGATAGAGGGAGCTAGGCCGGCCATCGCACCTCTAAGAGATGAAAACCAAGAGAGGAAACACTGCAGGAAGAAGAAAGAAAAGGAAACTCCCCCCTTTTCCGAATAAAGACGCGAGAACTGCAAATTTCATTCCAAGAAGTGGCAAATTTGGCTACAAAGGCAAGCAAAAAAACGGCCGCGTCCGGCGCCTATACTAGTCTTCTAGTCTTCCCGCCAGCGCGGAGCATGGGGCTTCCACTAGGCATGGGCATAGTCGCTGAAAGACCGTGTCGTCCGCCAGCGCGGAGTATGGGGCTTCCACTTGGGCATGGGTGGGAGCCCCGGCGGGGCCGAGGAGCAACGCACCGGGAGACTCCGGGGTGTGTACATCCCCACTCATTATTACATAAGAGTGTCACGGGTAGAACTTTCGGAGATGCTGGATGTTCCAGGCATTTTGGATGGGGACACCGTCCAGCATCTCCAGGCGCGCGGCGCCAGGCCTAGAGACGTGGGCGACAATGAAAGATAGCTTTGTATTTCTCTCTGATCTATTGATTTGGTGTGGCCAACTAGATTGATTTTTCTTGCAATGGGAGAGGTGCTTTGTAGTGGGTTCAATCTTGCGGTGTCCTCACCCGGTGACAGAAAGGGTAGGAGATGCATGTATTTGTATTATAGCCACTAAGGATAAAAAGGTAGGGTTTATTGATATTGATTGGATCTATCCCTCTACATCATGTCATCTTGCTTAAGGCGTTACTCCGTTCTTGTTAACTCAATACACTAGATGCATGCTGGATAGCAGTCGATGTGTAGAGTAATTGTAGTAGATGCAGGCAGGAGCCGTTCTACTTGTCACGGACGTGATGCCTATATTCATGATCATTGCCTTGGATATCATCATAACTATGCACTTTTCTATCAATTGCTCAACAATAATTTGTTTACCCACCGTATGTGTTCTTTCAAGAGAGAAGCCTCTAGTGAAAACTATGGCCCCCGGGTCTATTTTTATCATATTATTTTCAGATCTATAAAACCAAAAACACAAAAATTCCTTGCTGCAATTTATTTACCTTTACTTTATTTTTCACTTTTACTTATCTTTTACATGTATCTCTATCAGATATCATCCTTGCCAGTGACCGTGAAGGGATTGACAACCCCTTTTTCGCGTTGGGTGCAAGTATTTATTTGTTTGTGCAGGTGCATCTATTGGGGACTTGTGTGTTCCTCCTACTGGATTGATACCTTGGTTCTTAACTGAGGGCAATACTTATCTCTACTTTGCTGCATCACACTTTCCTCTTCAAGGGAAAAATCAACGCAAGCTCAACAAGTAGCAGGAAGAATTTCTGGCGCCATTGCCAGGGAGGATCTACATCAAGCCTATCAAGTACCTATCATAAACTCTCATCTCTTGCACTTACATTATTCACCATTTGCCTCTCATTTTCATCTCCACCACTTATAAAATGTTTTCAGAAAAATGCAAAAATATTTGCCTTTTTATTCGCCTCCTTTCCGTCCACTTTTTCGTTCGCTTTTTGTTTGCTTGTGTGCTAGATTGCTTTCGTTGCAACCATGACTAGTCTTTATCCCATGGCATGTACCCCAGAAAGTGAGGTCTTAAATTTTAAACAAAGGGGAGCAGAAAATTTAAAAGATGCTTGCTATAGAATTTGCGATGCTCAGAATAGATCTACCCATAAGCAATCCACTACAGTTCTTCTTCGAAATTTTTATGTGGGTGTTACTACTTCGTATAGATTTGTGTTAGACACTATTACTGGGGGGTAATTTCTTGGGTAGTCACCCTTTGGATGCTTTTAATGCTATGGTAAATTTGGTGGGATCACCACTTATCATGATTAATGAAACAACTTTAACCTTGGAACATGTGATGCAAAGGCTTGATATCATTGAAAATAAAATTTCTACCGTTGAGCATATTGAAAACTTGGATAAAAAGATTCATAACCATATCCCTCAGATTGGATCAAAGGTAGGAATCACTTTAAAAAATTTAAAGGAGAAGGGGCTTATAATAGATGAGAGGGTAGAACAAGGTTCCGCTAGGATCGATAAGTTGGAGGATGTTATTACCCACCTGGGTTCTGCTTTTTCCTCTATCAAAACTACTACAAAAATTCCCCCTAATAAAACTACTAAGTTTATCTATGTTCCTAAAAATAATGGTGGATCATCTAGTAAAGGAAACGAGGATCTCAAGATGGTAAGTATTTGCCCTAGTTTTATCAATATAATTAAGGAACCTATTCTTACGAACGATTGTCTTGATTTTGTACCTAGGAGTGTGATCATTAACCAACCTAATGAAATCCCTAGGAGGTATGGGTGTGAAATTGAAGGATTGCATACCAAAGATGACAATACCTAGATCTATGCATTATGCCTAGCTAGGGGAATAAAACAATAGCGCTTGTTGGGAGGTAACCCAATGTTATTTTTGTTTTTCTTGATTTTCTTCTGTTTTTCAATAAATATGAAATTATACTTATTTTATGATTGTGTTTAAGATTTTTAATTAGTGTTTGTGCCAAGTAGAGCCTTTGGGATGATCTATGGTGATAGTTGATTTGATTTTGCTGAAAAACAGAAACTTTTGTGCCCAGTTATGGAATTTTTAAATTCACAGAAACGTGTTTTAATTATTAATGTTTTTCACAAGATTGATATACAAATTTCCCAGGTCTTCCTAATTTTTCAGAATTTTTGCAGCAACAGAAGCATGAGCAATATTCAGGTCTTCACAGACTGTTCTGTTTTTGACAGATTCTGTTTTCTATGCATTGTTCTCTTATTTTGATGGATCGATGGGTAGTATCCTGGGGGGGGGGGGGTATGAACCATGGTGAAGTTTGAATACAGTAGATATAATGCTAATATGAATTTGGAATGAGTTCACAACAGTACCTAAGTGGTGATTTGCTTTTATTATACTAACGGAGCTCACGAGTTTTCTGTTGAGTTTTGTGTTGTGAAGTTTTCAAGTTTTGGGTGAAGTTTCGATGGACTAAGGAATAAGGAGTGGCAAGAGCCTAAGATTGGGGATGAAAAAGGCACCCCAAGGTAATATTCAAGGACAACCAAGCATCTAAGCTTGGGGATGTCCCGGATGGCATCCCCTCTTTTGTCTACAATCCATGAGGCTATATTTTTATTCACTACATGATATGTGTTTTGCTTGGTGCGTCTTGTGTTATATGAGTCTTTGCTTTATTTGCTTTTTAGTTTGCCACAATCATCCTTGCTGTACACACCTTTTGAGAGGGACACACATTAATCGTGAATTTATTAGAATACTCTATGTGCTTCACTTATATCTTTTGAGCTAGGCAGTTGCTCTAGTGCTTCACTTATATCCTTTTAGAGCACGACAGTGGTTTTATTTTGAAGAAATTTATGAACTCTCATGCTTCACTTTTATTATTTTGAGAGTCTTATAAATAGTATGGCAATTTTGTTAGGTTATGAATTTGGTCCTAATATGATTGGTATTCAAGAGGGATATAATAAAAACTTTCATGAAGATCATTGAATATATGAGAAGTTTGATTCCTTGCATTTGTTTTGAGATATAAAGATGGTGATATTACAGTCATGCTAGTTAGTAATTGTGTTTTAGTAATAATACTTGTGTTAAGGCTTGTGATTCCCGAAGCATGCACGTATGGTCTCTCGTTATGTGATGAAATTGGAGCATGATTTATTATTGATTGTCTTCCTTATGAGTGGCGGTCGGGGACGAGCGATGGTCTTTTCTTACCAATCTATCCCCCAGGAGCATGCATAGTAGTACTTTGCTTTAAGGGCTAATAAACTTTTGCAATAAGTATGTGAGTTCTTTATGACAAATGTTGAGTCCATGGATTATACGCACTCTCACCCTTCCACCTTTGCTAGCCACTCTAGTACCATGCAACTTTTGCCGGTGCATTAAACTCTCTTATACCTTTCCTGAAAACAGCCACCATACCTACCTATTATGGCATTTCCCTAGCCATTCCAAGATATATTGCCATGCAACTTCCACCGTTCCGTTTTATTATGACACATACAATCATTGTCATATTGCTTTGCATGATCATGTAGTTGCCATTGTATTTGTGGCTTGGCCACCATTCTTATTTTTTTATAAATGTCACGCTAGATCATTGCACTTCCCGGTACACCGCCGGAGGCATTCATATAGAGTCATATTTTTGTTCTAGTATCGAGTTGTAATTCTTGAGTTGTAAGTAAATAAAAGTGTGATGATCATCATTATTAGAGCATTGTCCCATGTGAGGAAAGGATGATGGAGGCTATGATTCCCCCACAAGTCGGGATGGGGCTTCAGATGAAAAATAAAAAAAGAGGCCAAAGATCCCAACAAAAAAAAGAAAAAAAAGAAAAAATGAGAGAAAAAGAGAGAAGTGACAATGTTACTATCCTTTTTCCACACCTGTGCTTCAAAGTAGCATCATTTTCTTCAGGATAGAGAGTCTCCTATGTCGTCACTTTCATATATTACTAGTGGGAATTTTTCATTATAGAACTTGGCTTGTATATTCCAATGATGGGCTTCCTCAAATGCCTGAGGTCTTCGTGAGCAAGCAATTTGGATGCACACCCACGTAGTTTTCTTTTGAGATTTCATATACTTATAGCTCTAGTGTATCCATTGCATGGCAATCCCTACTCACTCACATCGATATCAATTGATGGGCATCTCCATAGCCTATTAATTGCCTAGTTGGTGTGAGAATTTCTTTCTCCTTTTTGTCTACTACCACCTTCTATTCCACCCATAGTGCTATATCCATGGCTCACGCTCATGTATTGCGTGAGAGTTGAAAAATCTGAAGCGCGTTAAAAAGTATTCCCTTCGTTCCAAAATAAGTGTCTTGAGCTTAGTACAAATTTGTACTAGAGCTAGTACAAAGTTGAGACACTTATTTTGGGACGGAGGGAGTATGAACCTATTGCTTGGCTTCTCATCAGGGTTGTGCATGATAAATACTTTGTGTTAAGAAGATGGAGCATGACAAGACTATATGATTTTGCAGGGATAACTTTCTTTAGCCATGATATTTTGAAAAGACATGATTGCTTTATTAGTATGCTTGAAGTATTATTGTTTTGATGTCAATATTAAACTTTTGTTTTGAATCTTATGGATATGAATATTCATGCCACATAAAAGAAAGATTACTTGATAAACATGTAAGGTAGCATTCCACACCAAAAATTCTGTTTTTATCATTTACATACTCGAGGACGAGCAGGAATTAAGCTTGGGGATGCTTGATACGTCTCCAAAGTATCTATAATTTTTTATTGTTCCATGCTATTATATTATCCATCTTGGATGTTTTATATGCATTATTGTGCTATTTTATCTCAATTTTTGGGACATATTAACCTAGTGCCAAGTGCCAGTTGCTGTTTTTTTTCCTTGTTTTTGTCTTTTATAGAAAATCAATTCCAAACGGAGTCCAAACGGAATGAAACTTTTTGAGGATTTTTCTTGGACCAGAAGACACCTGATGACCCACAAGTATAGCGGATCAATCGTAGTCCTTTCACTAAGTAAGAGTGTCAAACCCAATGAGGAGCAGAAGGAAATGTTGAGCGGTTTTCAGCAAGGTATTTTCTGCAAGCACTGAAATTATCGGTAACAGATAGTTTGGTAGTAAGATAATTCTTAATGGGTAACAAGTAACAAGTGTAACTTAGGTGCAACAAGGTGTCCCAATCCTTTTTTATAGCAAAGGACAAGCCTGGACAAACTCTTATATGAAGTAAAGCGCTCCCGAGGACACATGGGAATTATTGTCAAGTCAGTTTTCATCATGCTCATATGATTCGTGTTCGCTACTTTGATAATTTGATATGTGGGTGGACCCGTGCTTAGGTGATGTCCTTACTTGGACAAGCCTCCCACTTATGATTACCCCTCTCGCAAGCATCCGCAACTACAAGAAAAGAATTAAGACGAATCTAACCATAGCATGAAACATATGGATCCAAATCAGCCCCTTACGAAGCAACACATAAACTGGGGTTAAGCTTCTATCACTCTAACAACCCATCATCTACTTGCTACTTCCCAATGCCTTCCCCTAGGCCCAAATCATGGTGAAGTGTCATGTAGTCGACGTTCACATAACACCAATAGAGGAAAGACAACATACATCTCATCAAAATATCAAACGAATACCAAATTCACATGATTACTTATAACAAGACTTCTCCCATGTCCTCAGGAACAAAAGTAACTAATCACAAAGCATGTTCATGTTCATGATCAGAGGGGTAATAAATATCATTAAGGATCCAAACATATGATCTTCCATCAAATAAACCAACTAGCATTAACTACAAGGAGTAATCAACACTACGAGCAACCCACAGGTACCAATCTGAGGTTTTGAGACAAAGATTGAATAGAAGAGATGAACTAGGGTTTGAGATGAGATGGTGTTGTTGAAGATGTTGATGAAGATTGGTCCTCCCACGATGAGAGGGTTGTTGGTGATGATGATGGCTTCGATTTCCCCATCCCGGAGAGAAGTTTCCCCTGCAGAATCACTCTGCCACAACTCTAGATTGCTTCTGCCCAGGTTCCGCCTCAAGACAGCGGTGCTTCATCCCGAAAGCCTTCCTCTAATTTTTTCTATGTCAAAACGGTTCATATAGCAGAAGATGGGCATGGGGGGCTGCTCAGGGGCGCGCCCTGGGGGGATAGGGCGCACCCCCAGGCTTGTGGCCACCTGGTGGGTCTGCTTCTGGTCTTTCTTCGCCCAATATTTTTTATATATTCCAAAACAATTCTCCGTAAAGTTTCAGGACATTTGGAGTTGTGCAGAATAGGTATCTCATATTTGCTCCTTTCCGGTCCAGAATTCCAGCTGCCGGCATTCTCCCTCTTCATGTAAATATTCTAAAATAAGAGAGAAAAGACATAAGAATTGCATTATAAAAGGTAATAACAGTCCAATATGCAATAAATATCAACATAAAAACATGATGCAAAATGGACGTATCAACACCCAGGAACCTTCGAGAGGAGGTCAGGGGGGCCTCCAGTTGGCGACAAGCTCACTGGGCGCGCTCCAGGGGGGCACCCTGCAAGCTTGTGGGCCCCCTATGGCTCTCCTAACCCTAATCTCAGTTCTATAAATACCCAAATATTCCCCGTATACCAAAGGGCACACCAAAAATACTTTTTTGCCGCTGCAAGCTTCTGTTCTCGTGAGATCCCATCTTGGGGCCTTTTCCGGCACTTCGCCGGAGGGGGATTCGTTCATGGAGGGCTTCTATGTCAACCTTTCTGCCCTTCCGATGATGTGTGAGTAGTTTACCACAGACCTACAGGTCCATAGCTAGTAGCTAGATGGCTTCTTCTCTCTCTTTGATCTTCAATACAATGTTCTGGGAGATCTATTCGATGTAATCTTCTTTTGCGGTGCATTTGTTGAGATCCGATGAATTGTGGATTTATGATCATATTATCTATGAATATTATTTGAGTCTTTTCTGAACTATTTTATGCATGATTAAGATAGCTATGTATTTCTCTCCGATCTATTGATTTGGTTTGGCCAACTAGATTGATTTTTCTTGCAATGGGAGAGGTGCTTTGTAGTGGGTTCAATCTTGCGTTGTCCTCACCCAGTGACCGAAAGGGTAGCGAGGCACATATTTGTATTGTTGCCACTAAGGATAAAATGATGGGGTTTATTCATATTGATTGGATCTATCCCTCTACATCATGTCATTTTGTGCTTAAGGCGTTACTCCGTTCTTGTTAACTTAATACACTAGATGCATGCTGGATAGTGGTTGATGTGTGGAGTAATAGTAGTAGATGCAGGCAGGAGTCGGTCTACTTGTCATGGACGTGATGCCTATATTCATGATCATTGCCTTGGATATCGTCATAACTATGCGCTTTTCTATCAATTGCTCAACAGTAATTTGTTTACCCATCGTATGTGTTCTTTTAAGAGAGAAGCCTCTAGTGAAAACTATGGCCACCAGGTCTATTTTTATCATATTATTTTTAGATCTATAAAATAAAAAACACAAAAATACCTTGCTGCAATTTATTTACCTTTACTTTATTTTGCACTTTTACTTATCTTTTATACCTATCTCTATCAGATCTCATCCTTGCAAGTGACCGTGAAGGGATTGGCAACCCCTTTTTCGCGTTGGGTGCAAGTATTTGTTTGTTTGTGCAGGTGCATCTATTGGGGACTTGTGTGTTCCTCCTACTGGATTGATACTTTGGTTCTTAACTGAGGGAAATACTTATCTCTACTTTGCTGCATCACCCTTTCCTCTTCAAGGGAAAAACCAATGCAAGCTCAAGAAGTAGCACTTGTCTAAAAAAACTTGTGATGTGGTGCTCCTATAGTCAAGTTGTTGTAGATAATTAGATGGATTAGTCAAAATGGTGTGTTGTGTTTAAACAAAAACTAAAGTAAGTTGCTCATCTCTACCAGCATTGAATGGATTTCTATTCTGGTTTAAAATTGCAACAGTATCATTTTCCATGCGATTATCAACGACAATATGTGGTGCGGGTGAAAGGAGACAAAAATAGGAGCGATGACCTAGCGGCGGTAATCTGCATGCATCTGCTACTTTCCTTTGTTTTGTGGTGATCGCATATGTTCCTATATTTTGACACAGAGGGATGAAGCACCGAGATAAACCATTCTTTGGCGCGCAATGGCAAATTGGCAAGAGTAGTAATGAATTCATGCAGTGTGCATGGTGAGAGGGAAAACCATGATAGCACCACATCTATGATGTGTGTCCAACATGTTAGAGGACCTGGTTGTGGCATAGAAGTAATACCAATAACTGTCGCACCAATACCAATAACATTAAAGCAAACAAAGTGTACTGTGAATTGTGATGCGATAAATGCAAACTGATTCTTATAACACTCGGGCATTTTATCAGACAGGTGAGGAATGCTTGATGCTGAAATAAAACTCCCAATTATTGGATGGAAGAGGGATGAGAAAGAGAGGAGGTAAACCTCTATAGGTGCCTAGGTAGAGGAGGAAATGAAAGAGGTGAGAATGTCGTCAATGGATGTGGCGGTGAGGATGATGCATTGGCCCTTGGGTGAGGTCATCAACTCTTTTTGGCCATGGCGGTGCAGCATGAGGGATCGGGCTCCTGCAGTACACCATGGGTAGGCTGCTGATAACCCACAAGTATAGGGGATTGCGACAGTCTTCGAGGGTAGTATTTCTCCCAATTTATTGATTCGACACAAGGGAGCCAAATAATATTTATAAGCCTTAGCAGTTGAGTTGTCAATTCAACCACACCTGGAAAGTTGTTTCTCTGCAGCAAAGTGTTTAGTAGCACAGTAGTTTGATAGTAACTATAACTGTAGCAACAGTAGCAGTAACAATACCAGTATCAGTTTTGTAGTGATTGTAACAACAGTAGCAACAATAGTAACTTAGCAAAGACAATATGAGCAAAGCGTAGGCATTGGATCAGCGATGGATATTGATACGTCTCCAACATATCTATAATTTTTGATTGTTCCATGCTATTATAGTATCAATCTTGGATGTTTTATTGCAATTATATATCATTTTTTGGGACTAACCTATTAACCTAGTGCCAAGTGCCAGTTGCAGTTTTTTTTGCCTGTTTTTGGTGTCGGTGTCAAAACCGGCGGATCTCAATCGGGTAGGGGGTCCCGAACTGTGCGCCTGAGGTCGATGGTAACAGGAGACGGGGGACACGATGTTCACCCAGGTTCGGGCCCTCTCTATGGAGGTAACACCCTACGTCCTGCTTGATTGATCTTGATGAATATGAGTATTACAAGAGTTGATCTACCACGAGATCGTAATGGCTAAAACCCTAGTAGTCTAGCCTGTTTGATTATGATTGCCTCTACGGACTAAACCCTCCGATTTATATAGACACCGGAGGGGGCTAGGGTTGTACAAAGTCGGTTACAGAGGAAGGAATCTTCATATCCGAAGGCCAAGCTTGTCGTCCACGCCAAGGAGAGTCCCATCCGGACACGGGAGAGAGCCTTCTGTCTTGTATCTTCATGGCCCATCAGTCCGGCCCACATTACATAGCCAGGATGCCCGAGGACCCCTTAATCTAGGACTCCCTCAGTAGCTCCTGAACCAGGCTTCAATGACGATGTGTCCAGCGCGCAAATTGTCTTCGGCATTGCTAGGCGGGTTCCTTCTCCGAATACTCCAGAACAGACTTCGAGCACAGAAAACGTGTGTGGCTCTGCAAAACAAGTACCACACACAACCGCAGAGAGTATAATATTTCACGAGTCCAATCCGCCAACAACTTTTTGTAACGCGACACCACATTCCTGCACGGTCATTTTTTTGAACCGTTCTTTAGCCTCCCGCTCCATGTTTTAAGATGCGGTTTCCCGTGGCACGTCTTGTCACAGCAGAGATCGTGTCCCTTCATTACGGGATTCTCATCAATACGGGCGTGGGTAATCCAACCGTGCCGTTTGCACGGCCCTTGGGAATAGGCGAGTTTTAAGGCGAGTGGGGAGGCGCTTGATATTCACTGCCTTTATAAGGAGATAAGGATTCCCCCCTTTCACCCACGCCTTCTCTTTCTCTGCCTCTCCATTCCTGAGCTCCAGCGCCCAAGTTCTCATCTTTTCCGCCTCAAAGAAGCACTCCGACCATGTCCGGATCTGGAGCGCAAGGCAAGTGGATGGCCTCCTCCGTCAAGAAGAAGGACATCACGAAGCTCCGGGAGGCGGGGTATTTGGCCAAGGAAATCGCCCACCGGCTTTCGGCCAAGGGACAGATCATCCCCACCCCCAAGCCTCATGAGAGGGTGGTGTTCATCCCCCACTTCGTCCGCGGGTTAGGGTTTCCTCTCCACCCTTTTGTCCGCAGACTCATGTTCTACTACGGGCTAGATTTCCATGATCTAGCCCCAAATTCTTTCCTCAACATCTCGGCATTTATTGTCGTGTGCGAGGCCTTCCTCCGCATCCCACCCCACTTTGGACTGTGGCTCAAGATTTTCAATGTGAAGCTGAAGGTGGTGGATGGCCAACACGCAGAGTGCGGAGGCGCCATGGTGAGCAAGATGCCCAACGTCACATGGCCCAAAGGTACCTTTGTGGAGACCGTCAAAGGGTGGCAGCAACTGTGGTTCTATGTCACAGAGCCCCGCGACGCCACCTGGGCCGCGGCAACCGAATTCAAGTCTGGAGCTCCAATGCGGCTCACCTCCTTGCTAGAGAAGGGCCTGAATTGGGCGTCGTCGGACGAGCTGTCAGCGCTGCAGGCGCGTATCCAGAGTATGGTGGACAAGAACATCAAGCTTGTCAATGTGATCCAGGTGATGCTAGTTCGCCGGATCCTTCCATGCCAAAGCCGGACTTGCCATCTGTGGGAGTTCGATCCGGCCGAGCACCAGACCTTGCAACAGTTCTTCGGAACTACGCACGAAGACATCTGGAAGGTGCTTTTTAAGGCCAACGAGAAATGGCCGGAGACGACCAAGGACCGTGGGCACGACCTGGCCCATCCCGCCAGTCCGGTAAGTCTTTCGCGCTTCAAGGTGTATCCTTTACTTGCTTACTCAGGGAAAATGCCTAAGCCTCCCTATTTATTTTTTCAGGGCTGGACGAAGAAGGCAGAGTGGATTAAGTGTCCGGCTTCGCTGCCCGAGGAACCAGCCATCCCGCTTCTGACGAATATGCTGGTCCCGGCGCCCTACCAGGCGCCGGAGAAGAAGGCCATGAAAAAGGCCAAGGAGACGAGAAGCGGCCTCCGTCGCAAGGGAACTTCGGACGCGACGTCCGAAGACGCCGAGACTCACTCCACCGCCATAGAGGACGAGGAGGAGGAGGAGGAAAGCAACTCTCCCCCTGAGGGGGGAAGGAAGAAAAGGGCGGCCCCCATAAATCTGGAGGCAGAGGCGTCCAAGAAGGGGAAGGTCTCCCTCGCGGATAACTCCACGTGGAACGTCAACAGCAGCCCAGAGCGGTGCCCCCGAGATAAGCCCCTGGCCGAGTCGTGTGTACTCAAAGACCCTGACGCATTCATATATCCAGCCTCTTTTCTCCATAGTTTTAACATGTTGAATCATGTACTTGCAGTCCGGCTCGTTCCGACCTCGAGCGATCCTCATCTTCGGGGAATTCGCTGGACCCGAAGGTGATGGACAGCTGGTCCCTTCCGGCGGCCTCCTCTCCCAAGGCCATGGATGACACCGAGGTGTTGTCCCGAAGGATCCCAGGCCAGGGAGAGACGCAGGGGGCTGTCAGTGCGGCGCCAGAGGGTGAAACCTCGGCCGCCGGACACATGGGGGAGCAAATCCCCGTGGAGACTGGCAATGGGGGCCAGGTCCAATTCGGCCCCCAGCCGAATATGGTCCCGGAGACCTATACGGCTCCAGAATCCGGCAAGCAACCTCCTTCGAAAAGAAGGGGGTGTGCCTATTTCGCCGGTGACCTCTGTCCAACCAGAGGCACCGGACACCCTACTGGAAGCGCTGCGAAGTGCTTCCATTGTAGAGGAACACCGTGCCCTCATGGGTACGGTGATTGAGAAGATTCAGTCCGTGAAAAGCGGACTGACCGAAGCCTGCACAAGCCTTCTAACAGGTTTTGAGGTATGAAACGCAATTATGTAAAAAGAATGTCACAGTATAGACAGTAGCCCCTGAGACACTGTCCGGTGGTCGAAAAGAAAAGCCGGACAGAGGATCAAACAATTTCCGCAGGAGACTAACCATACATGTCTATGTGAAAAAGCAGGCATCGGTGCTGGCTGCGACTTCCCATGCTGCCGAAGTCTCCGGACTGAAGCAGAGTCTGGAGCGGGCCGAGGAAGAACTCGGCCGTGTGAAAAAGCAGCTGGAGGACAAGCAAGGTATGCCATGACCTTCTGTAGATCAGAAAGGATAGATGATTTGTATTGACCATAGTGCCATGATATTTGTAGGAGCGGCGACCGAGGTGGAGGCCCTTAAAAAGGCGCTGGCCGAGGCCCAGAAGAGAGCGGCGGAGGAACAATCCGTCCGCGAAAAGCACGAGGCCAGGGTCGGTGAGGTCCAACAAGAGCTCCAGGACGATGTAAAGAAATGCGAGTCCTTGGAGCGCAAGATTACGGATCAAGAGTCCAAGCTTGCTAAGGCCCACCAAAGCACACAAGAGGCCCAGGTTGAAGCCCAGGGCGCCCTCCAGGAAATCCAAGAGGCCAGGAAAATCACGGCGGGTAAGGCCTTTATAATGCAAAGCAAATTTGTGAGGAAAAGGTACCTCTTACTGACCCGGATTTGGAGTTCTCCAGGAGCGTTTGCGGATCTGCCATGCAGCATTGCTGATGTTGCGGATTTCTTCCGAGCCGAAGAGGGGAGCTCAACGGAGAAGCTATTCTGGTCGCAATACCTTGCGCCAGAGCATCCCGTGCCCTTCAGCGATCAGCTAAAATAGCTGACCGAACTGCATAGGGCGGCCGAATTGGCCATGAAGGATTTGATAATCCGTCTATGGACTGCCGAAGCCATACCCAACAGCTACTTCGGGCTCGTGAAGCGACTAGTTGCCGCCTGCCCTCGGCTTGATGCCATCAAGCAGTCGGTCTGCATTGAAGGTGCGCGGATGGCCTTCGCCCGTGTCAAGATGCAGTGGGTGAAGATGAACGCCGTCAAGCTCGCGACCAAGGGACCGCCCGCGGGCAAGGAGCACCGCACGCCCGAGCGATATTTTGACAATGTCCTGGAGGGATCCCGCATTGTAGCGGAGCAGTGTGCGAAAGACATTATCTTTGGATGAATATATTCATGTTATCATGTCCTGTATAATGGAACAAAACTGATATGTAATATAATATTAGTTGTTTTATATCGAGATTTTTCCTCCTGTGCGGCCGTTTTATTAAATCTGAGAGTTGGCCAGTCGTCGGCTTCAGCCCCCACATAGGTAGTACGGGGGTGTTCGGGATAAAATCTAAACACTCTTGATCCAAAGTTTGGTCCTTGAAGGAGGTGTTTAGCGCAACGAACCAGGCAATCAGACTATGTGGCTTTATCACCCTCACTTAGCCATAGGAGTTTTATAATAGAAATTTAGGCGCAGCCCCTAGTGAACTAGGGTGCTGTAAACACCTGATCGGGTAGAGACCGATTCGTCGCATAATGCGGAAAAAATCGCAAAAGATTTGTAACCTCCGAAGAGCTGACCTGCTCACGCCGCATCATGACAGTCAGTTTTCAGCTTTCTCTACTAAGGTGCTCATCCGAATAAACCAGCGCACAATTGCAGTAGTTCTCCCTTTACTACCCTAGCCGATATAGCGGAACGTAAGGTAGTAAGCACAGGAGCCGGGCAACCCAACTATTGACGAAAGACATGATTCAGAGCCAATGCATATAATGCTAAATTCGGGGTGCCGAACTATACTGTAAAAAGTGTTCGGACTTTGTTGCCGTAATATGGGGCGCAATAAAGCCCCTGGCGAATTTAAGCCGTACCAAAGTGTGCGGGTGCAATTGATAAAATTATCAAGAAAAAATGAAGTAGTAAGCTAGTGCAGCAGAAGTTGGGCCGCGAACTGTTTCGATTATAATTTTATTGATACGTCAAAGCGTATAAGTAGTGCGATAAGCAACAGGGCTATTTAACATGCCATGACCAAGCGAAAGCTGCGTGCGGGTCCTGAGAACAGGTAGAGTGATCGTCAAAAAGACCTAGTGATTCCCGTATACCTCAATGCTTCTTGCTGTCTTGGTGTATCTATCCTTCGAAAGGACCGAAGATCAAGCCGTCTTGAGGGGCCTGTGGAAAAGAAACCTGAAAAGGATGAAAAAGAAAAAGTGAAAGTATGTGTGTCCAGGGGAGGTCGAGCCGTGTTATGGACCACAATCTAGTTATGCCTCCGTCTATGCCCATGGTATTTTAAGTGCGTAGTTATGTACGCGTGGTACGTATGCCGCTATTAGGCCGGGTCAGAGACGGAGGCCGGATTGCTAGTCTAACTCCTGACGAGCCGGACTGTTATGCTGCGGAGTAGTCCGGATCCGCTTAACAGTGCCCGGGAGCTTGGCCGCTGAATTAAGATTCTGCTTGGCAAGGCCGCTCTATACTTCCGCTGCCAAGGCCGCGGTGTGCTCCTCGGTACGGAGGGAGCGCTCCGTGTTTCCGTTAACTGTTATGACGCCACGTGGTCTCGGCATCTTGAGCTTGAGATAAGCATAGTGTGGCACTGCATTGAATCGAGCAAATGTGGTTCGTCCGAGCAGTGCGTGATAGCCGCTGCGGAAGGGGACGATATCGAAGATCAACTCTTTGCTTCTGAAGTTGTCCGGGGATCCGAAGACAACCTCCAGTGTGATTGAGCCCGTACAGCGGGCCTCTACACCTGGTATGACTCCTTTAAAGGTAGTTTTTGTGGGTTTGATCCTTGAGGGATCGATGCCCATTTTGCGCACTGTATCCTGATAGAGCAGGTTCAGGCTGCTGCCGCCGTCCATGAGGACGCGTGTGAGATGGAATCCATCAACAATTGTATCGAGGACCAGTGCGGCTGAACCGCCATGACGGATACTGGTCGGATGGTCCCTACGATCGAAGGTGATCAGGCAGGACGACCATGGGTTGAACTTTGGGGCGACTGGCTCTATCGCGTAGATGTCCCTGAGCGCTCGTTTGCGCTCCCTTTTGGGGATATGAGTGGCGTATATCATGTTCACCATTTTAACCTGGGGAGGGAACTTCTTCTATCCTCCTGTGTTCGGCGGACGGAACTCCTCGTCGTCGTCCTTGCTTTGCGACCCCTTCTCCTTGTTTTCGGCATTTAACTTGCCAGCCTGTTTAAAAACCAAACAGTCTCTGTTGGTATGATTGGCTGGTTTATCAGGGGTGCCGTGGATCTAACATGGACGATCGAGTATGCGGTCCAAGCTGGATTAGCCCGGATTGTTTCTTTTGTACGGCTTCTTCCGCTGGCCGGACTTGGAGCCGCTGAAACCGGCGTTGACCGCCGTGTCATCGGTAGTGCCACCATTGCTTCGGCGCTTGTGCCTGTTGCGTCGGGGCTTATCATTTCTATTCTTGGCTTTAGAGGTGCCGGCATCGCTTGCAGTGTTATTGCTACGGGCTAGCCAACTATCCTCTCCCGCACAAAAGCGGGTCATGAGTGCCGTGAGGGCTGCCATGGACTTCGGCTTTTCTTGGCCGAGGTGATGAGCGAGCCATTCGTCGCGGATGCTATGCTTAAAGGCCGCTAGGGCTTCGGCATCCGGGCAGTCAACGATCTGGTTCTTTTTAGTTAGGAACCTAGTCCAGAATTTCCTGGTCGACTCTCCAGGCTGTTGAACTATGTGACTTAAGTCATCGGCATCCGGAGGTCGTACATATGTGCCTTGGAAGTTGTCGTGGAAGGCGTCTTCCAAGTCCTCCCAGCTGCCTATAGAGTTTTCAGGCAGACTGTTTAACCAGTGCCGAGCTGGCCCCTTGAGTTTTAGTGGGAGGTATTTGATGGCGTGAAGGTCATCGCCGCGGGCCATATGAATATGGAGAAGAGAATCCTCAATCCATACCGCGGGATCTGTTGTTCCATCATATGATTCGATATTTACGGGTTTAAACCCTTCTGGGAATTCGTGCTCCATTACTTCATCAGTGAAGCAGAGGGGATGTGCGGCGCCTCTATATCGGGCCAAGTCGCGACGTAGTGCGGATGTAGTCCGTCTGCGGTTTTCGGCCCGGTCGTGGTTATGCTCATTACGTCTGGCTTGATAGCCATCGTCGCGCGCCAGGGCATGCCCCCGCGATCCGTAGATTGATCTGGACTGGCCTACTCTGTTCTCCAGGTCTTGCCGAAGGTCATATGTGTATTCCCGAGCTGTGGTATCTTTGCCTTTACGGTGAGGTAGTATGGGCAGGTGTTTGGCTTGGGTTGCCGCTTTGTCCCGGCCATGTGGTGGTCGGTCAACCGCATTACGTGTTGATGGCATGGGCTCAAGTGCCTCATCGTCGAATTGGGGTAGCAGTTTACGCTTCGGGTAACTTTTAATGGGGTGCTCAAGTCCGTATTCCTCGGCTGCCAGGACATCAGTCCATCTGTCGTTGAGTAGATCTTGATCAGCTTGAAGCTGCTGCTGTTTCTTTTTTAGGCTCCTCGCAGTGGCTATTAGCCGGCGCTTAAAGCGCTCCTGCTCGATGGGTTCCTTAGGCACGATAAAGTCTTCGTCGCCGAGGCTCACCTCATCCTCGGAGAGTGGAAGATAGTTGCTGTCCTCCGAGTCTTCGTTTATGGCCTGTTCGTCAGGGCTGACTTGCCCATCTTCCCTATCGTCCTGTTCGGAAGTCGGCTCAACGGGATCTTCTTTGTCTTCAGCATCGTCCGGAGTATTGTTTTCTCTCGTGCCGGTATTGCTGTCTTTTCCACGGCGTGATTTAGAGCGGTGCCGCTGACGTCGACGCTTTGGCTGTGTCTCAGGAGGTTTATCCTTGACTGGATCTTTCTCGTTATCGCCGTTATTCTCCTTGGGAGTATCCACCATGTACACGTCATACGAGGTGGTGGCTGTCCAGCGCCCAGTAAACGGCGGGTTTTAGGCCTGCTCCTCTCCGGCATCGTTGTCCATACCGTCGATGTCTTCGGAGTCGTAATCGAGCATGTCGGTTAAGTCTTCGAAAGTGGCAATGAAGTGGGCGGTGGGTGGGAAGCGAAATTCTCCGTCATCAGCCTCCAGTTCAAACCGGATATAATTCGGCTGTGAGTCCCCCGGTAAGGAGAGGGTTTTTAATGAGTTTAGCACATCACCCAAAGGTGAGTGTCGGAAGATGTCCGTGGAGCTGAACTCGACCATCAGCGCCCGATCGAGCTCGATGGGCGCGGACGCACGCGGTTCGGAACCTGTGGCCGGAGACAAATCCGAGGTTCCGGTGATACAGATCCCGTTCGAAGTTGGGTCTGTGTGCGGCTCCAACGCCGCTGAGTCTGCGACTTCCATGGCGGGGTTGAGCTTCCCGTCCTCGAATGGCGCAATCCGCTCCGGATCTAGGGCCAGAGCAGTTACAGGCGCTATCTCCCGGATATGGTCCGATGACAGATTTAGGTCATGTTCATCGCGGTGGCAGGGAGCGGCTGCC
This sequence comes from Thinopyrum elongatum, assembly GCA_011799875.1. Classification (NCBI taxonomy): domain Eukaryota; kingdom Viridiplantae; phylum Streptophyta; class Magnoliopsida; order Poales; family Poaceae; genus Thinopyrum; species Thinopyrum elongatum. The sequence continues at coordinate 335,123,641 of CM022297.1, forward strand.
ATGGGCTCGATTCCATTGAAGATCAAGTCTCCGTGGATATCAGCAACGTAGTTCAAGCTTCCAAACCTGACCTGATGGCCAGGGGTGTAGCTGTCGATCTGCTCTAGATGGCCAAGCGAGTTGGCTCGCAGTATGAAGCCACCGAATACGAAGATCTGGCCGGGGAGAAAGACCTCCCTCGAGGCAGCATCGTTGTGGATGATTGATGGAGCCATCGAGTCTTCTAGCGACGGCATAGCGGAACTCTCAATGAAAGCACCAATGTCGGTGTCAAAACCGGCGGATCTCGGGTAGGGGGTCCTGAACTGTGCGCCTGAGGTCGATGGTAACAGGAGACGGGGGGACACGATGTTTACCCAGGTTCGGGCCCTCTCTATGGAGATAATACCCTACGTCCTGCTTGATTGATCTTGATGAATATGAGTATTACAAGAGTTGATCTACCACGAGATCGTAATGGCTAAAACCCTAGAAGTCTAGCCTGTCTGATTATGATTGCCTCTATGGACTAAACCCTCCGGTTTATATAGACACCGGAGGGGGCTAGGGTTGTACAAAGTCGGTTACAGAGGAAGGAATCTTCATATCCGAACACCAAGCTTGTCGTCCACGCCAAGGAGAGTCCCATCCGGACACGGGAGAGAGCCTTCTGTCTTGTATCTTCATGGCCCATCAGTCCGGCCCACATTACATAGCCGGGATGCCTGAGGACCCCTTAATCTAGGACTCCCTCATTTGGTTTTCCAGGAAATTGGTACCAAACAAAGTCCAAACGCTACAAAACTTTTTGACGATTTTTTTCTAGACAAGAGAGACCTAGAAGCTTCGGGAGGAGGCCTAAAGGCAAAGGAGGATATGACAAGGCAATAGGGCGCGCCCTGATGTCTTATGACAAGGCAATAGGGCGCGCCCTAATGTCTTATGGGCCCCTCGTGGCTCCGTCTGCTCTAATTCCACCTCTATAAATTCTCTAAAATTGGGAAACCAACAGGGAGCCACTCAAAACACTTTTTCCGCCATCGCAAGCTTCTATTCTTTCGTGATCCCATCTGGAGGCCTTTTTCGGTACTCTGTCAGAGGGGGAATTGATCACGGAGGGCTTCTACATCATCCTTGTTGCCTTCCAATTATGTGTGAGTAGTTTACCACAAACCTACGGGTCCATAGCTACTAGCTAGATGTCTTCTTCTCTCTCTTTGATCTTCAGTACAATGTTCTCCTCGATGTTCTTGGAGTTCTATTCGATGTAATCTTCTTTTGCGGTGTGTTTGTTGGGATCCTATGAATTGTGGGTTTATGATTAGATTATTCATGAGAAATATTTGAGTCTTTTCTAAATTCTTTTATGCATGATTATTATAGCTTTGTATTTCCCTCCGATCTATACTGGTTTCACTACTACAGGATGCTGCTAACGCGACACTACAATCAGAGACCCTTCGACGAAACTGTGTGTGATGCATTAATCGCAAATGGTGATGTAAAAAATCATCAAAAAAGATGCAAATTTTTTGCGATGGTGGATACATCAAACACGGTTCAGATTTTAGATGCGTGTGTGATGCGGGGCATACTATTGATCCATATTAACTGTTTGCGATGAGATAGAACAATAGAAACGGGCAGCCAAATCAAGGTGTGTACGATATACGGCATACAGTTCACCCTGATAAACTGTTTGTGATGAGGCAGAACAATAGAAATGGGCAGCCAGATGAAGGTGTGTGCGATATATGGCATACAGTTCACTTGGATGAACTGTTTGTGATTAGGCAACACAAAAGAAACGGTCAGACCGATGAATGTGTGTGCAATATATGGCATACAGTTCACTCGGATGAACTGTTTGCGTTGAGCCAAGAGAACAGAAATGGTTCAACTTAACAAGATGTGTGTGATACGCGGCAAACAGGTCTGCAATCGGAAATGTGTGGGAAGACCGATAACAACACAGATGATTCCTGTTAACAAGCCGTGTGTGTTGTGAGCAAACGATTGCTGGTATATAATTGTGAGTGATTGATGAAAACATCACCGATGGGTTCCACTGTTTAGTCCATGTGCGATGTGATTTGCTCTATCCGCACAACATCTACGCTCTGTCTACAGAGCATCAACATATATACTTAAAAAGACAACATTGCATAACCAAATTAAGCGTACAATTACACAAGTGACTACACACATAACATTTCCACACACCAAAGTAAGCAATTACATGCATACTAAACTAGGAGAAATGAGGATCTAATCATCTACTTGTTGTGACGATGCTTGCCATTGCTTTGCTTCCTGCTGGATCCCTGGTTGTTTTGGGGAAGGAGGCACTTCCTCATGTCAACGATCCGCCTGTACATCTCGTAGCTCGTGTACGCCTCCTTGTCCGCGTACACGACGTGAGCTTTGTCGAGTTTCTCCATCTAGGCCGAGTGCCAGGCACGCTTGTCATTGTTGCAGGAATCCTTCATGTCTCTGTAGTAGGGATCGATGATGGCCTCGACGAGGTGAACAGTGAGTCCTTCTCATGCTCGTTGCTGCCCCAGATCTTGTATTGGCCCTGGTTGTCAACAAGATTCTAGCAGGCGATGCCCGAATTCTTGAGCACCTTTACATCGTTGGTGATGTCCACTGTAGCGAACATGTAGTGGGGGCTGTTGACAAACCTGGCGAAACTCTCGCAAGGCCTTGTGGCCAGGCAGTAGTGGTAGACGAGGACGTCATTGCGCACGCACATCTGGGCGACGACGACCTTGGGACGAGACCCGGCACGAGCGCGGGTGTACTCGAGGTCGAACCCGACCACCTTGTACTTCTCCTCAGCAAGTAATAGCTCCATGATGTGGATGGAGTGCTCCACCCAGACCGGGTTGTTGGTGTACACCACCGAGAGCTCCGTGAACCTTCTGTGGGTGTCCACCACGGCATGCATGGTGAACTGCTACTCGTCGTCGGCAGCCGCTCGGAGCGCCATTGGAGCCGCGCAGGATACCCTCTAAGAATTTGTCGTGGTGGGTGTGCTTCTTGCAATAGTGGGGCGCGATCAAAAGGTTGAAGAGACACATTAAATGGCCGTTGTAATAAATGGGGGCCGGCCAGCCTGTAATCGTCACATCTTGTCACCACGTTCATAGTGGAGGATTCCAGTGCACGCTTGAGAACACCGCACGCATTTCGTTTGACCACGCTTGGGCTCGAAGAGGCGCCAAATGTATCGTTGGTGAGCCTGTTCCCGCGCAACCGCGCAAGCTTCCCACCCGGCTAGTTTGGCCACGCGTCGGCTAGAAGAGGGACAAATCATGGGTGTTTATTGGCAACAAGCTTTGTAAAAACGAAGTGTGTGGAATGACTTCGGTCATAAGTTTACCCGTGGGTGATGAGGTCAATGTTACACAGAAGGGTGATGATGGACACCCGAGTGCAATAATTAATTCAGCGCTCTGCAAGGCACACGGTTGAAGAAACCAACTGTGTGCAATAATGTCAAAGATCGCAGTCGAGTTAGCTATACAGATGGTGTGCCATGAGATCGACAAGGTAAACACATTCGAGAATGGTTAATAAAATTTAAGTCCATTGCATATTAAGGTCAAAATAGTGCTACCAATATACGAGTCTCATACGATGCCATTTCAATGATTGTACCACAAAAGCTTGAAATATTACAAGGTTCAAATTCCAGAGTTATATGGCTCAAATTCGAAGATTACAAGGTTCAAACTGATATTAGAAATGAAATTCAGCTCATCAGCTGCAAACGCCCACGCTGATACGCTGAACATGGATATAAGAGAGGTTCAAACTAATATTACCACTTGTAAGGCTGGTTTCGAAACCTCATAATTTTTGCAAAGGGGTCAGCCACTGAGAAGTCGTGTATGGGGTTGACACGGTGACTTCCGATTACTCTGTCATCTGAAGTTCCAAAATGAAATTCAGCTTTTTCAGAGCCTATTCCATTCTGCAGCAGCCGTCGGCGCTGATCAATAAACCATTCATTTTTGCGAAATAAATGTAGGGCAAACCTCATTACCTTTAGCACCCTTGCTCTGACAACAAAGAACCTGGCGAATATAATCTCCGGTAAGGTCCCTCTGTAGGAGTTCAAAGTAATTTCTAAGAGATGCAGATCTAGGCATTCGATGTGATTGTTATATTGTATCACATTATCCACCACCGGGCCTAATCTTATCTGCAAAAGAAGAAAACGTGTTAGTGCCTACATGCAGTTTTGAACACTACTACAGGCCTATTTTGTTTGCAGGATTTGTAAAATGCACTAACGTGCCATCTTCGATCCGACATGATTAACATGGGCATTTGATTACAATCTAGAAAAATGTAGCCTTCTTCACAAGAGGTTGGAGTGGATGAAAAGTTCCCTACGAAAACTAGTACAGATGAATCCAAAGGAGAAATGCGTATGGATTGTAACCATATGGATCAAGCAACCAATATGGGGGGGGGGGAAACATGTATGTACTGAAATCCTCCAAAAATCCTTCAGAAATCGTAGTACATTGTCATTGTGAACTTGGAAAAAGGTGTCAAAAATTGAACTCCCTTATGGTTAACATTTAATAGGAAAGGAACATCACCTCGATATATAGCTTCTCTAGGCATGGAAAGCATCTCAGGAAACTGATTACTTGGTCTAGGTTGGGGCCGATAGATTCTAGTGCCAAGACATTCACTGTGCGCAGTTTTGGGGTCAAGCTTGTCAGAATGATTTTGTGGATGACAGATGAACATACATCTTCAAAACTAGAAATAATGTTAATTTCTAGAAGGAGAGGTAGAAGGCGGCTGTTGTACCTGAACGGGCGTGGATCCAATAACAAGTTTGGAGTATTTGTCAGACAAGTAGCCCACCACTGTCAATTTCGGCGCAGAAATGACATTGATTCTTGTTGGACCTTCTTGATCAACTACAAGTAATCTCTCAAGTGAAGGTGTGTCCTCAATGACCATACCGTGGTACACATTTTATGATGTCTTCTTGCAGCACCAGCAACACACATAAATAGTCCGGAGAGTCATGGAGGTGATGTGGAAGCTACTCAACACATTGATCACCTGAAGACGAAGGTACTCGAGTGCAGTATAGCCACGGAGCAGGCGCTCCATGCCACTATTTGGGAGACAGACGGCGACGAGCTCGTGGTGCTTCAGTCATGGTATAATAAGAGCGGGCGCGTCATTAGGGGTGGCGGAAATATCAGTTCCTGAACTTGGCGACGTGCAGCGTGGGCACGAGGCGGAGCGCGGACGTTGGCAGTGAGCGCATATGCTCATCATCAAAAGTGAGCTCCTCGAGCTGATCTAGGGCGGGGGCTCGGAACCACTCATCAGGCTTGGCTCGGTCCTTGCCGTTGGAACGGAACTTGCCCATGCTAAGGCCTCTGGTTGGGCCATGGTGACTGCCGAGGATCTGGGAGAACGCATCCAAGCTTTTGCGATAGCCATGGCAGAGCTCGTGGGTGTCGATGAGGTCGAGAGGGGTGGAGTGTCATAGGGGGCGCCATCGCCGGGAAAGGACGGTTGTCTGCGCCCCATATTTGATTGGAAGGAGGAAGATGATGACAATCAACATATCATCGGGGAGGCTGCTGGAGTCGCTTGCGGTTCTTGCTCGACCTGCCTCCGCTTGTTGGCAGCCCCGTTCTCCACTTCCAGAGTCTCCTCTTCATCGCGCTTTCTGATAGAAGTGGGAGTACATGGAATATTTAGTTAAAACAGGGCAATAGAAAAGTGTATTGGTAACTAGAAGTTAGTAGGTAGGAATAGAGTAAGAAAATGGAATAACAATTGGTTGCTTAAATACTACACAATTCCATTGATGTTGCGGGGTAAGTCAACATGCAGATACTTGAAAAGAACACTTAACTTTGAACAAAGTCTGGATGGATGATATCGTCGGGGAAGTTAGCATATATCTCATGACCAGGCTCTTTTACGTGCAGTGCAATTTTAGTGCCAGCTTTCAGTACATTAAACTTAGAAATTTCTGTCCAAAGGCCCCTGCCAAAATAGGAGTGACCACGTTCATCAAGTCTTACAGTAGCAACGACTATAAATCCATGGTTTGTGTTCAGTATGACATCCCTGCAGTCTTGATTTATGTAAAGGGAAAGATTGTGTACTACAGATTCTGTTGCATAGCAAGGGACGCGCTGTAGAAAATGGTAGGATTGTTATAGAATATGGTAACATGCAAATATGGGCGAAATTGAAAGAACTGTACAACAGTTGAAATCAAAGGACAAAAATCTATAAATAAACAGATAGGGTAACCATAATGTCATGGAAATATGAGAGTAATCGAAAGAACAATACATCATTAATTTGCCTAATATAGAAAGAAGAGGGAAAAAAATCCCCTCCCCTTTGACTTATATGCTGCATGTGGCACCTTTTATCCAAATGCAGCAATATATAGTATATGTTCAGGAAAGTAGGCCATGCCAACCGATTTAGGGTGAGATTGAACATACCGCGCGCATCCTCAAGTCATCTGGTACGGTGAGATGGAACTCCATGGATGTCTGGTCGAGGCCGCAAAGTCCTGATGTGTCTGCGCACTGTACACTCTATGAATGAAAGAAAATCCTCAAATCAGCTCGAATAAAAATGAATTCACGATGATTTCGGCCGGGTGATTAAAGGAGGCAGATGAACTGGGATAAGAGATGAGATAATATCTCATTAAATTAGTTACCTTGTTGTCCATGAGAAAAAACCCTCAATACGGCAGATTCCCCAATCAGGCGGAGCTGGGTCGACCGCGAGCAGCGTCGAGAAAGTCGATGGCGATAGGTGGCGGCAAGCGGAAGTGGCGAAATGCGGTGGGGTTTGCCGGCAGCCTGGCGGCAGCGACAAGCGTCGAGCTAAGTGGTTGTCGCGGTGATAGGCGGTGCCATGCAGAGTCGCGGAGGAGCTTGTGCAGGTGTCTATGCGGACCGGAGGGGGTGGCGGGCGGGGTGAGGGTTTTTGTGACGTGGGATGGTGAGGGTTTTCTTTTTTCTTTTTTGAATTGGGTGGTGAGGGTTTTCTGTCCCACAAAGAATTTCGAAGGCAACGGTTTGCTAGAGCCAACCGTGTGTGATTGACGTAACAGGGAAAATGAAAGTCATTACAGACGGTTCCAATTTTGGGAATCGTGTGTGATTGACGTACTACCTCCGTCCTGGTTTATTGGTCTCATTTGTAATTTGTGCCAAATTTTGACCAAAGATTTAACTAACAAATATTTATGCATGTCACCAACAATTATATCATTGAACACTATGTTCAAATACGCATCCAACGATATAATTTTTGCTGACCTGCACTAACATTTTGTCAGCTAAATCTTTGGTCAAAATTTAACACAAATTACAAAGGGGACCAATAAATCAGGATGGAGGTACATTCCATCAACCGAACTGATTGCATCCATATCCCACATTTAGACCTAAGTAAACATAGATTAAACATACATAGACATAGATAATAAGCATACACAAGCATAGTTCAACCATAAGTACATAATTCAACCGTCATTAAGACACTACATAGCCATACATAGTTCGATCCCACATCTCATCTCATCTGCCGGCACGATCCTGAAGCTTCTCCAGGTACACGGCGTACGCGGCGTGCGCCACCCTGCGAGAATACTTCTGCTTGAAGGAGCCAACGACTTGTCCTCTTGCATGCGACATAACACTTTGATACGCATGATGAAGCTTTTGGTTGCAAAATGGGCATCGAAAGCCGCCGTCCAAGGTCCTAATATGCCTGTTATGCATTCCCGCATAAAGCTCCCTGAGGATTTGCCTCTTGTACCTCCTCTGGACATCTTGATCCTCGTTGTCGACATCGTCAGACAGCACCTATACATATAATAAAAAAATGTGGCGTCAAATTTTGAATACAAACTAATCTCTAGCGATCATTTGGTAGTTGCCAAAATTTGGCATCAAATCAATGTTTACCTGCCGTAAAGTAGGATTAGGAATTTATGACTATTTTTTTAGACATATCCAGAAATTATGGTTCGATTTTTAAGCACAATCGTCTATGTACAAACCAATCTTGAAGAAAATAATGGCACAAACATATATGTAGGTCATTCAAAATCAATTGTCAAGACCTGGCTAGGAATTATTAGCATGAACACTAACCATAGTCCGATTATTAGCAGAAATCATTTGCACAGATGAAACAACTAATCACTTATCACTTGTACCATTCAAACAATCAATACACTACACGGATCTAACGAAACTTACTCAGATTAATTTCATGGATTGGGAGAACATAACCATAGGATTTCTATTCCAAAAAGGGGGAGGCAGGACGCAAGAGTAACCAGAGAAACCCTAGGATGTATTTGACACATAAATGGGCATAGATGACTAACCGGTTCTCCATCGTCGTCGGAGTCATCGCCGGAGTCGTGGCCCGAGTCATCACTGGAGTCGGTGTGGACCTCCAGCTCTGGCTATGGAAGCACGATGTTGTCGACGACGTCAGGGTGCAGCGATACCTCGCCGGCGGTGATGGCAACCTCTGTCTCCATCTTCACGCCGTGCTCCGGTGCTTCCGCAGCGCCGGCATCGACACTCCCTCCGATGGGGCGCTTCGGTTGCATCCTCATACACAGACGGCGGTGAGGACTGAGAGCGGCGTCGAGGATGCAGGCGGAGAGAGGATTGTGTGTGCGGTGAAGATGGGGGGTGCGGTGATACGTCTCCGTCGTATCAACTTTTCCTAACACTTTTCCTCTTGTTTTGGACTAATTTGCATGATTTGAATGAAACTAACCCGGACTCACGTTGTTTTCAGCAGAACTACCATGGTGTTGTTTTTTGTGCAGAAATAAAAGTTCTCGGATTGGAACGAAACTTTGCAAGGATTTTTATACAATAAAAGAGAATTTCTGGAGCCAAGAACCACCGGAGGGGGGCAACTGGGTGGGCACAACCCACCAGGGCGCGCTCCCCTCCTGGCGCGCCCAGGTGGGTTGTCCCCACCTAGTGGCCCCACAGACCTCAACCATGCCACTATAAAATCACATTTTCAGAGAAAAAAATAGGAAAGGAAGAATTACCGCGTTTCACGAGACGGAGCCGCCGCCACCTCCTATTCTTCATCGGGAGGTCAGATTTGGAGTCCGTTTGGGGCTCCGGAGAGGGGGATCTTCGATCTTCATCATCACCAACCCTTCTCCATCGCCAATTCCATGATGTTCCCCACCGGGAGTGAGTAATTCCTTTGTAGGCTCACTGGTCGGTAAGGAGTTGGATGAGATTCATCATGTAATCAAGTTAGTTTGGTTAGGGCTTGATCCCTAGTATCCATTATGTTCTGAGATTGATGTTGCTATGACTTTGGCATGCTTAATGCTTGTCACTTTGGGCCCGAGTGCCATGATTTTAGATCTGAACCGTTTATGTTATCACCATTATATCTATGTTCTAGATCCGATCTTGCAAGTTATAGTCACCTACTACGTGTTATGATCCGGCAACTCCGGAGTGACAGAAGTCGGGACACTTCCCGGTGATGACCGTAGTTTGAGGAGTTCATGTATTCACTATGTGTTAATGCTTTGTTCCGGTTCTCTATTAAAAGGAGGCCTTAATATCCCTTAGTTTCCATATGGACACCGCTGCCACGGGAGGGTAGGACAAAAGATGTCATGCAAGTTCTTTCCATAAGCACGTATGACTATTTACGGAATACAAGCCTACATTATATTTATGAACTGGAGCTAGTGCCGTATCACCCTAGGTTATGACTATTATATGATGAATATCATCCAACGAATTCACCGATCCAATGCCTACAAATTGCTCTCATATTGTTCTTGCTAAGTTACTACTCCTATCGTTACTGTTACACTTGCTACAAAATCATTGCTATCACTATTACTGTTACTATTGATGTTGCTACTACTATCAAAACTATCATATCACTTTGCTACTGATCACTTTGCTGCAGATAATTAATCTCCAGGTGTGGTTGAATTGACAACTCAACTGCTAATACTTGCAAATATTCTTTGGCTCCCCTTGTGTTGAATCAATAAATTTGGGTTGAATACTCTACCCTCGAAAACTGTTGCGATCCCCTATACTTGTGGGTTATCAAGACCTTTTTCTAGCGTCGTTGCCAGGGAGCGTAGCTATATTTGTTGAGTCACTTGGGATTATTATCAAATTATCACTATGAAGAATCTAAAGGACGCTAAGACTAAGATTTTTCCCTCTAAGACGAGGGGAGGTAAGGAACTGCCATCTAGCTCTGCACTTGATTCACCTTCTGTTATAAGTAGACTTGCAACACCACCACATGCTATTAATTCTGATATGTCCCAAGTTATTAATGATGCTACTTCTGCTATGAATGATACTCATGATGATGCTAGTACCCTGCTTGATGATAATGTGCCACTAGGTGAATTTCTTGATGAACAACTTGCTAGAACTAAAGCTTTTGAGAATGTTGAAACTGATGAAATTGTTGAAACTGATGAAGAGCTTGAAACTGAAAATCTTGAAACACCTATTAGATCTAGTTCTCCTAGATATGAATTGCCTAAGATACCGGAAGGCTATGTTATGCATGAGGAGACAACTAGAGACTTTCTTGCTTGCAATGATAGGGATGATCTTAAGAAATTATTATGCAAACTAAAAGAAAAATCTTTGAATGCTAGAATGAAATGTGATCCTAAGTTTGCTACTTCACCTATCTTTGTTGATGATAAGGATTATGAATTCTCTGTCGACCCAGAGTTAATTGCTTTGGTTGAATCTGATCCTTTCCATGGTTATGAAACTGAAACTGTTGTGGCACACCTTACTAAGTTGAATGACATAGCCACCCTTTTTGCTCATGATGAGAAAATTCGCTATTATTATATTCTCAAATTATTTCCGTTCTCATTAAAGGGTGATTCTAAGACTTGGTATAATACTCTTGCTCCTGGTTGTGTGCGTAGTCCCCAGGATATGATTTATTACTTCTCTGAAAAATATTTTCCTGTTCATAAGAAACAAGCTGCCTTACAAGAAATATTTAACTTTGTGCAAATTGAAGAAGAGAGTCTCCCACAAGCTTGGGGGAGGCTTCTCCAATTGCTTAATGCTTTGCCTGATCATCCTCTTAAGAAAAATGAAATACTTGATATCTTCTATAATAGACTAACCGATGCTTCGAGGCATTTCCTAGATAGTTGTGCTGGTTGTGTTTTCAGGGAACGAACTATTGAACAAGCTGAAGAATTATTGAATAACATATTGAAAAATTATGATGATTGGATCCTTCCTGAACCACCACTTAAACCTACTCCGAAGAAGATGGGTATCTTATATCTCAGTCCTGAAGATATGCAAGAGGCAAAGAAATCTATGAAGGAAAAAGGTATTAAAGCAGAGGATGTTAAAAATTTACCTCCTATTAAAGAAATACATGGGCTTGAAACACCACCACCACCTAAGGTGGTAGAGGTAAATTCTTTACTAAAGTTCGATGAAGGTGATATCTCTTATAACAAACATCCTAGTCAATGCTTATATGAGTTTGATAATTACATTAGAAAGCAAGATCACTTCAATGCAAATGTTATGAAACAATTGAAATACAATTCTGATATGATATCTCGTTTGAGTGACTTGTTATTTAGAATTACCAATGATGTTAGAGGTGTAGGAAAACATGCCCCTATGGTTCAAACTCAATTAGAACAAGTTGCTAAATCTCAAAAAGAGTTGTTAGATGAAATGAATAATAATATCAATGATCATGCTGTTAGAGTAATGACTAGAGGAGGTAGAACGACTCAGGAACCACTTTATCCTGAGGGATACCCTAAAAGAATTGAACAAGACTCTCAAAGAGTTAACACTGATGCACCTAGTCCTTCTAAAAAGAAAAAGAAGAAGAAAGATGGTAGGACTTTGCATGCCTCTAGTGAACCTGAAGTAGAAAAACCTCCTGTTAATGATAATGAAGTCTCTATTTCTGATGCTGAAACTCAATCTGCTAATGAACACTCACCTTCTGATAATGAAAAAGATAATGATGAGGTTCATGAAGATACTCGAACAAATAAAAAAGAACCAGACAATGATGTTGAAATAGAACCAGTTGTTGATCTTGATAACCCACTACCCAAGAATAAGAGATATGATAAAAGAGACTTTGTTGCTAGAAGAAATGGTAGGGAAAGAGAACCGTGGGTTCAAAAACCTATGCCCTTTCCACCTAAGTCAACTAAGAAGAAAGATGATGAAGAATTTGAACGCTTTGCTGAAATGCTTAGGCCAGTCTTTTTGCGTACCCGCTTGACTGATATCTTAAAAATGCCTCATGCAAAATACATGAAAGACATCATCACCAACAAGAGAAAAATACCGGAAGCCAAAATCTCCACCATGCTTGCTAATTATACTTTTAAGGATGGAGTGCCTAAAAAACTCGAAGATCCGGGAATACCAACTATACCTTGCTCCATCAAAAGAAATTATGTGAAAACCGCTTTGTGTGATTTAGGAGCTGGTGTTAGTGTTATGCCTTTCTCTCTATATAAAAGACTTGACTTGAATAAACTCATACCTACTAAAATATCTTTGCAAATGGCTGACAAATCAACTACCATACCTATCGGTATTTGTGAGGATGTGCCCGTTGTTGTTCCTAATGTTACTATCTTAACTGACTTTGTTATACTTGAGATGCCCGAGGACGACAACATGTCGATTATCCTTGGTAGACCCTTCTTGAATACTACAGGGGCTGTTATTGACTGCAATAAAAGCAAGGTCACTTTTCATATCAATGGTAATGAGCATACGGTGCACTTTCTGAAGAAACAATTCCAAGTGAATGGTATTAATGTTATTGAAAAATCTCCGACAATCACTATTGGAAGTTTTCAACTACCTCTACCTACTACTGAAAAGAAATATGAAATGCATATTGTTGGGGACATTCATATCCCCGTTGAGGTAACTTAGTGTTTTACGAAAGTTCTTCGGTTTCATGTTAATCGAAGGTGGTTGTTAATAAGACTTAATCAACCTTATTAATGAATCATTTTTGAGAGGTATGAAGTTGATGAATTTAGTGAGCACTACCTTCTATCCTTTACTCTTACTTCATGTTTTTCTTAGTTAAATAAAATAAAATGCCATGCTTAGTCTGTTTTCTGAATTTTCCGTGTAAAAAAATGACCCAAAAATAAAAGTTCTCAGAATGCTCTGAATATTTAAGAATTTTTGGTGCAAATAACATCAGAGGGGGTGCACCAGGTGGGCACAACCCACCTGGGCGCGCCAGCAACTCCAGGAGCGCCCTGGTGGGTTGTGGTCCCCACATGGGCCCCCTCACTTATCTCCTTAGCCCATGTCACCACCTACCTCCAGAAAAAAATCACCATTGTTCTCTCTCTCTCTCTCTCTCTCTCGTGTTCTTGCTCTCAAACCCACGGATTTCGATCTCTTTGCTCGAAGCTCCGTTTCCGAAACTGTTTTGGGGGATTGCTACTTGGTATGTGACTCCTCCATTGGTCCAATTAGTTTTTGCTTTAGTGGTTTATATTTTGAATAAATAGCTACTCTTGGTGCTGCTGTAGATGAGCTTGCATGTTGAATTCTTAGAGTTCTAAGTAGTTTGAATTCTTGATATGGCCTCTATGCATCCTTATGAGTAGCTGCTATCAATCTTGTGAAGTTTTGTTGAGAAAATTTTTGTGGACTAAAAATTTCAGAATTTTATTCATAGGAAAAAGATGAGTATCTTTAGGAAGTTTGCTTCAAAGAGGAACTCCAAGGGGGTTATTGGGGAGTTATCGGACAATGACCTCTGCACCCGAAGAATGGCGGAGGTGCGGCCGTGCGAATGGCCGCATAACCCATTCATGGATGGAGCCGGAATCCGCCAAGAGTTTGCACAATTTGCTGCTAATGCCGGCCTCACCGACTTCATCGCAGCTGAGTGTGAATAGTATCATCTCCTCACAAATTCCTTTGTGCAAAGTTTCCATTTTTTGAGTAGGAATAACCCTCCTGAGGTGGAGTTTAATCTTTATTCTGAACCCCATCAGATACCACTTACTGAATCTTGTGACATATGCTTGATCCCTTCTGACGGGGAAATAAGGGATCCTAGGCCTGCAGAGTTCGAGGGCTTTTATCATACTCTGTCAGTGGGAGATGAGAGAGGGGTGTCAAGTGTCACCGCCACTAGCTTGCAGTTTCCTTCTGTGCATTATTTTGCTCTATTTATTATGAAGTGTTTACTTGCTAGAGAGAAGGTTGGCGCACTTAGTGCCCCTGATTTTGCTTTTTTACATCATGCACTATATGGCGATAACGCTTATAGCTTAGGAGCTATTGTGGCACGTCGCCTTCACCTTAACAGGTCCAAGGGTAAAATTCATGGCGGTATTTATGCTACTAGCTTAGCAAGTCACTTTAACATTCAGATACGCTAGCATGACTATCCCTTGCCCAAGGTTTATTTAGATCGCCAAGCTATGGCACATCATCACTTTATTGATGGCGAGAACATCACTATAGATATTCCCTACAACCTGGTTTTTAGTGAGAACACCCATGATATTATTCTGTTGCTTGCACCTGCTTTGTTTGATTCTATTGCCAGGGGCGGATACATGATCATGCCAGATGACATCATCGCATACCGAAACAACCAGGCCGCAATAGAGGAGGAGCCTCAGGAGTGGGACGCTCGGGTGCCCGCTCCACAGCACTTCGAGGTGGGAACCGACGGTTACTACGTTTGGTGATTATCAAGCTAGGCCAAAAGCCTAAGCTTGGGGGAGTACATATTTCCACCGACATTACATTCATGTTCACACATTTCATTCTCGTTGTCGGTGCTCACACTTTTCCATTGTATCATCCATGCTAGGTTTATTTTCGCACTTTCTTCTTGTGTGTTTGAAAAACTTTGAGAAAATCCAAAAAAAATGTTTCTGGTTTCTTTTTATTTATTTTTCTTTCTAGCTTAGTTAGTTGTAGTATTAAAAAGAAAACCCAAAAAGATTTCCTTGTTCTTCTTTTGCTTGTTGGGGGCTCTCCCGTGTAAATAATTTTTCTCGTTTTTGTTTTTCCCTTAATTTGCTTTCTTTTAGAAAAACTCCAAAAATATTTCAGTGTGTTTCTTTGAATTTCTCTTCCTTTTATTGAGTCATACCGAGGAGAAAACCACGATAAAAATGTTGAGTGGCTCTCATATGCATCACTGATGATCTAACAAAGAGTCCAAAGTACCTTGTCTTCTCCTTTTGAATAAAATGTTTGCAGATTCCAGCTTGGTCCATGGTACTCTTGCACTATTATCATTTTCATATAGTTCGGTCGTGCAAGTGAAAGGCAATAATGACGATATTTGGTGAACTGGCTGTGGCAGAGAGAAACGGATATGAACTCGACTTGTTCTGTTTTTGTAAATATGTTTAACCTAGTATCCATGATTCAGCCTATTATGATCAAACATGTTTGTAATGACAATTAGAGATTATAGTTTCTCATGCCATGCTTAAGTAGCTAGGAGTGGATAATGATTTATCTTGGATGTCAACATTGCGTTTAAATGATTGCGATGTAGTATGATGATATGGTATCCTCCTCTGAATGTTCGAGTGGCTTGACTTGGCACATGTTCATGCATGTAGTTGAATCAAAACCAACATAGCCTCTATGATATTTATGTTCATGGTGTTCATATCCTACTCATGCTAGTATCCAATGTTACTTATGCATAACGCATGTTCATGACCGTTTTCGCTCTCTAGCTGGCTGCTTCTCAACCTAATTGCTAGCCTTCGCCTGTACTAAGCGGGAGCACTGCTTGTGCATGAAACCCAAGTTATCCCAGATGAGTCCACCATACCTACCTATATGTGGTATTACCCTGCCGTCCTAAGTAAATTTGCATGTGCCACCTCTAAAAACTTTAAATAAATATCCTTTTTTGTGTGCCTGGATTGTTCATAGAGCGATAGGAGGTAGTCAGTATCTTCCATGCTAAGCGGGTTATTCTCATGATGAGTGTTTATTCACTCATCCTTGCATGATAGGGGCGGTAATAGGGATTCCCAGTCCCGAACTCAATTTCAAATAATTAAACAAAAATCCCCCAGGACTGTTGTTGTTATGGACGGTACCCGTTGTTTCGGACCAGCCTTGGAGTGTGATTGTTGGTGGAGGGGGAGTAAACCTTTACTTTTACCGCTTGGGAACCGCCACTAATGTTTTTAGCATGGAAGATACCGAGAACTAATGGTCGCGAAGTAAACGAGAAGGGTGCATTTCTCAAAATTTCATTTACCTCTGTTTTTAAAAAAACTTGAGCTCTGGCACCGCTGCAAATCACTGCTTCCCTCTGTGAAGGGACTATATATTTACTTTTATGTTGTGTCATCACCTTCTCAAATAAGCGCCAGATCCTGAGAGCACTATTGTCATCCCCATGCATTGTGTGTAGCTAATGTTGGGTGCATCATGACTGGATCTTTTCTACCATGAATTACAATGTTTAGTCACTGCTTGAACTTTAGAGGTGCTCTGCATTTATGTTTTGCGGTCTCAGAAAGGGCTAGCGAGATACCACTATTGTCATATTATATCATGGTTGCTTTGACAAAGTATTGTCATTTGAGATATCTTATTATTGCTCGCTAGTTGATTATGCCATTGATATGAGTTAATATAATTTTTAAGAGTTATTGTTGACATGGTTAGTCATGATCTTGGCTGAAAACCCGGGTGCTACTTAAGCTTATTTATGTAAACAATAGCAAAAGAGTTCGTAAAAGTTTTTCTTTTCCACTTTCAGTTTATCAGCTGAATTCCTTGAGGACAAGCAAAGGTTTAAGCTTGGGGGAGTTGATACGTCTCTGTCGTATCTACTTTTCCTAATGCTTTTCCTCTTGTTTTGGACTCTAATTTGCATGATTTGAATGAAACTTACCCGGACTGACGCTGTTTTCAGCAAAACTACCATGGTGTTGTTTTTTGTGCAGAATTAAAAATTCTCGGATTGGAACGAAACTTTGTGAGGATTTTTTATACAATAAAAGAGAATTTCTGGAGCCAAGAACCACCGGAGGGGGGCACCTGGGTGGGCACAACCCACCAGGGCGCGCCCCCCTCCTGGCGCGCCCAGGTGGGTTGTCCCCACCTGGTGGCCCCGCAGACCTCAACCCTGACACTATAAAATCACATTTTCAGAGAAAAAAATAGGAGAGGAAGAATTATCGCGTTTCACGAGACGGAGCCGCCGCCACCTCCTGTTCTTCATCGGGAGGTTAGATCTGGAGTCCGTTTGGGGCTCCGGAGAGGGGGATCTTCGATCTTCGTGATCACCAACCCTTCTTCATCGCCAATTCCATGATGCTCCCCACCAGGAGTGAGCAATTCCTTCGTAGGCTCGCTAGTCGGTGAGGAGTTGGATGAGATTCATCATGTAATCGAGTTAGTTTTGTTAGGGCTTGATCCCTAGTATCCATTATGTTCTGAGATTGATGTTGCTATGACTTTGCCATGCTTAATGCTTGTCACTTTGGGCCCGGGTGCCATGATTTCAGATCTGAACCGTTTATGTTATCACCATTATATCTATGTTCTAGATCCGATCTTGCAAGTTATAGTCACCTACTATGTGTTATGATCCGGCAACTCCGGAGTGACAGAAGTCGGGACACTTCCCGGTGATGACCGTAGTTTGAGGAGTTCATGTATTCACTATGTGTTAATGCTTTGTTCCGGTTCTCTATTAAAAGGAGGCCTTAATATCCCTTAGTTTCCATATGGACCCCGCTGCCACGGGAGGGTAGGACAAAATATGTCATGCAAGTTCTTTCCATAAGCACGTATGACTATTTACGGAATACATGCCTACATTATATTTATGAACTGGAGCTAGTGCCGTATCGCCCTAGGTTATGGCTGTTATATGATGAATATCATCCAACGAATTCACCGATCCAATGCCTATGAATTTCCCTCATATTGTTCTTGCTAAGTTACTACTGCTATCGTTACTGTTACACATGCTACAAAATCATTGCTATCACTGTTACTATTACTATTGCCATTGCTACTACTATCAAAACTATCATATTACTTTGCTACTGATCACTTTGCTGCAGATAATTAATCTCCAGGTGTGGTTGAATTGACAACTCAACTGCTAATACTTGCAAATATTCTTTGGCTCCACTTGTGTCGAATCAATAAATTTGGGTTGAATACTCTACCCTCGAAAACTGTTGCGATCCCCTATACTTGTGGGTTATCATGCGGCCGCTCAGGCGTGCGATTAATATGGAGTAGTGGGAGAGAGGCGGGCAGCGGTCAAACCGCTGGCTCACCTCCAGGTGAGCCTGCGCACCAGACTGCTGGCATGCCTCCCATCATTTCACACAGCTACCCGCACGCCTCCTGATGACACTATGCAACGAGCACGCCTCCCGTCAATTCACACACCTGCACACACGCCTTCCAGTCTGCCTACACGGCGGACTGCTCGCATGCGTCCTGTCAACTCATGCCTGCTCGCACGGCACACGGCTCGCGTGGCGGCACATATATTGTTTTTCTATTTTGATGATTAATGCTGCCGCTTTATTGCTGAATCGAAGCATGGAACGTATCCATTGTTGGTCTAACACCCACGGTTCAAATAAATAATCCGTTTGCGATATTGGTTCCCAATTATTAATAATATCTCGTTTGTAAGAAGATAAAGATTACATCAAAACTTGTCTCAAATTTGACAAAAAAATGTACAATGCCACTGTGTATTGGCGTCCATATGACAACACGATAAGTTTCATGAATTTCAAATAAGTTTTGGATGTACTAGATTTTAAAAATCAAGATTCTCAATGTTTGAAATTTCTTGCACGGGGAGTAAACATATGCGCCCAGTGAGACACATGTGTTTTTCCAATCCATTTAGGTGCACTGCCACGTGTGCATGTAGCTCAAATTTGATTTTTGCACATTATACCCCTAGAAAATCAATCAATGTACTAAAACGTCTTAATGATCTCTGGGTTTTTTTTTCAAAATTAAAACGTCCCTCCTTTGGTACCATATGTTCACCGCGGGAAAATTTAACATGCATCGTAGTTGTGGTGGACGCGCGGTGTGTGTGTGTGTGTATGTGTGTGTCTGGGGGGGTGGCTGGCAGTACACTACGAGTCGTGAGCTACTGTGAGGGTTGGCCGTTTTGTGAGGCAGGTGCCCCATCAGAGTCGTGAATTCGTTATTTAAAACATTACACAACCCTTTCATACATAATGTTTTGGCCACATGCAGTCGGTGGTTGTCCTACACGACACAGTGACGCTTTCTGTGGGCCTGCGAGGTCATCGTACATCACTTTGACCAACAGCCGACAGAGACGTTAATTTGACCAGCAAGGTAGAATCTTTTTTTTGTGTTATGGTGAGAGTATATAGTATGCGTCGAAGAGGTGGGGGGGGACTAGCATATATACTACGTACATGTCCGTGCTCAGTGTCGGGACTTTTCGGTTTTCGAGGCACGTGCCACATCAAAGTTGTGCATTGGCTATTCAAACATCACACAACACCTCTTTGGGCCACATGCATGCAGGTGGTGGTTATCCTAGGACACACTCACGTGTGACGCTTCCATCTGCGGGCCCGCGAGGTCATCGTCGATGCATGCATCACTTTGACCTACATCGGGAGAGGCTAATTAATTTCACCATCAAGGAGGATTCTTTTTGGGTTGTATGATGGGAGGAGCATATAGTATGCGTCGAAGAGGGGGAAGGGGACCAGCATATGTAGTACGCTTCATGAACCATGCTCTATGTGGGGACTTTACGATTTTCGAGGCATGCATGTGCCATATCAAAGTTGTGCATTTTGGGTATTCAACATATGTTTGGCCCACATGCAAAGCGATGGTGGTTGTCCTCTCGCACCCACTCACGCTGTTATCAGGGATATCGATGCTTTCCATCTGTGGGCCCGCTTGGTCCATCACTACTTTGCCTGACAACAAGAGAGGTTAATTTGACCTTGGAGGGGATTATTTTTTTGTTTGTATTACGGTATATAGGTCATGCTCTGGGATGACATGATACAATTTTGAGCACACATGCATGTGTACGCATGAATCCCTCCCATCGAGTCGAAGTGGCCAGTACTACGACACATCATGAACCGATCTCGCTCTGTGTGGGGACTGTACGATTTTCGACGCACGCGCCATATCAATGTTGTGAATGGTATTCAAACATGCATGCATGCATCACCTCCATACATACATATGCATGTAGTGGTTGTCTTCGAATGGAACACTCCCTCGCGTGGTTATCGGTGACAAGCCTATAAATTCGTGGGCCCACGTGGACATCCATGATCACTTAACCGACAACAAGATAGGTTACCATGGCGGATTCTTCCTTTGGTTCATATTATCGTAGTAGGTCATGGTGAGATTCAGACCTAATTAAGTTTGAGCGCATACTAT